>OZ038383.1:134377109-134447609 GCA_964036045.1 Eutreptiella sp. 'Long Island Sound 2002'
GGCTATAGAAGAGTGGATATAGTAGCTTTGTCCAACGGCGTAAGCCCCTCTTGCCTCCTGCGGATCCGAGGTGTGAATGGCAGGCCTTTGTTGGGGTCAAGGCCTGATCCAGGAAACTCGAGGTCGCGATGTGATCACCATGTGCAAGCAATAGACCAGAAAAAGTTCAACAGCAAGGTCTTGCACATGGTCTGGGAAGCGCGACAGCGCCTTTGGGCGCCCGCACATGAAGTAACCGAGGTGTGACCAGCACGCTGCCAGTGTATTGCACACTGTGCCCATGCGATAGCATGAGGCCTGATCTGAGAAACCCGAGGTCGAGATGTGCACAGCAAGCGACGGGGATCCACGACGGCATCATCAGCAATACCGTGCGCTTGGTCTGGAAAGCTCGGCTATGACGTGTTGTTGGAGAGCCCTTGCAGTGCCGCTTGTGCACCAAGGTCAAAGGCTATGCACCGAGGCGGCTGGCCTCCGTGACCTACACCAATGTCGACCCAACGCCACCAAGGTGAGCTGCGGTGAGACGGTGTAGCGTCGCTGTTTGATTCCAAGGGACTAACAGTGTTCTGAGGATGGTGCCGTGTCTTCTTGGGGGAGGACGCACAGCCGCGCGAGAAAGAACAGGCTGATCACCGCTACACCGCTACACCGCTACAACAACAACAACATCAACATCAACAGCAACAACAGCAACAACAACAACAACAACAACGACAAAGACAACACCAGCAACAACAACCACAACCACAACAACAACAACAACAACAACAACAATAACAACAACAACAACAACGACAACAACAACAACAACAACGACAACACCAGCAACAGGCACAACAACAACAACACCAGCAACAACAACAACAACAACAACAACACCAACAACAACAACAACAACAACAACGACAACAACAACAACAACAACGACAACACCAGCAACATGCACAACAACAACAACAACAACAACAACAACAACAACAACAACAACAGCAACAACAACAACAACAACAACAACAACAACAACAACAACAACAACAACAACAACAACAACAACAACAACAACAACAACAACAACATCAACAACAATAACAACAACAACAACAACAACAACAACAACAACAACAACAACAACAACAACAACAACAACAACAACAACAATAACAACAACAACAACAACAACAACAACAACAACAACAAGAACAACAACAACAACAAGAACAACAACAACAAAAACCACAACCACAACCACCACCACCACAACAACAACAACAACAACAACGAGAACGACAACAACAACAACAACAACGACAACAACAACAACAACACCCTCCTCGCTTAGGCACACATGAGACCTACGGTTGCCGGTAGGTAAGGTGAAAGAGTAAGCATGACAGTGTAGCTCAAAAGTATGCACACAGTTGAATGGCGCCGCCAGTCAGCCATAATTACTGGCATGTGCGTGCAAGCATTGACAGGGTGAAAGGGATCATAGAAAAAAAATGAAAATTCACCATTCAGCCCAAATCACAGACTCACAACACAATGACATGTTTGCACACTGCATTCATGCTGATAACAGGCTCACCTGTTGAAATAACTCCAGGTTGGAATGTGAGCTTCCTGGCTCTGAGCGCATCCTCCACAAACACTCAGCAGCCAGTGCAGCTGACAGACTCACCTGCTGGTGACGTCACAGGTTTGAACCGTGCCCTGCATGTGCAGTGCCTCGCAGAAGCCATATCAACATGTGTCATCTCTGGGTTCAAGAGTTGCGGATTGTGCACACAGTTGAATGGCGCCGCCAGTCAGCCATAATTACTGGCATGTGCGTACAAGCATTGACAGGGTCACAACGGTTCACAGAAAAAAATGAAAATCCACCATTGAGTCCAAATCACAGGCTCACAACACAATGACGTGTCTGCACACTGCATTCATGCTGATGACAGGATCACCTGTTGAAATATTTGCAGGTTGGAATTCGAGCTTCTTGGCTCTGAGCGCGCCCTCCACAAACACTCAGCAGCCAGTGCAGCTGACAGACTCACCTGCTGGTGACGTCACAAGTTGAACCGTGCCCTGCATGTGCAGTGCCTCGCAGAAGCCATCTCAACATGTGTCATCTCTGTGTTCACATGTTGCCTGGAACGCACCGACAGAATTGAGCACAGCCCAGGCAAATCAACCAGATCGCCTGTTAAATGGGTGACACGTCGAGATCTCAGCCCCTTGGCTTTGAACTACTGAAGCATTGACATACAGCGGCCAAGGTGGCGAGCAGAATCAACAGCTGGTGAGATAACAGGTTGTATCTGTGCTTGCATGTGATGTGCTCTGCGGGGTGAACCACAATGTGAAAACCAAAGTTCCATGGTATCAATACCCTGTGACGTGTTGACATGACCGAGATGTTGCCCTGTCTCAGATAGTGCCTGCAAATAGATGAGTCGGAGTGCAGTACCGTCACGAGTGGCCCATGGTGGTGTCATCACACATGCGTAGGCAGAAATAAGCGAGGATAACTTGCGACGAACTGTGCTGTGCGAGAAAGTAGGCAAGAAACACACTCCAAAGGGCGAGAGTGAAAGGTGGCTGCTGTACAGGAGTTTGTCACAGGCGTCCCACTGTTGTGCGAACTGCCACTGCAACATCCAGACGACATTGTTAAAACAAGTGGCGCTTGAGCAGATGAGCTGCAAATACATCGTTGCCAGAAGCGCCATCAGAGTGACGAAATTGACGGGAGGATCTACTGCAGATACCTAGCCTCTAGGGCCCCCGTCCGCCTTTCACGGCGCACCGAGTGACGACCCTGACGGGAGGATCTACTGCAGATTCTCTGCGACACCCGCCAGTGCCCAACCCAGTACTTGCTACATGGGTAGACAGGCACATAGGTACGACCACGTGGAGGACCACTGCACACACCAAAATACAGCAAGCCTGTAGGCTGCAAGCCGTTAGAGAGTCCGAGGGCCAAATTAAACAAGGAGTTGGATATCCAGCCAAGATAGGCGAAGTCATCCAGTCGGCAACAAACCAGACATGAGCGACAGCAACGATGGACTTGTACGCGCCGGTGCTTGCAGGACACATGGGAATGTGGGCCCTATCACATCTCGGTGCAATGCTAGTGTGTGACCCGGACCAGCTGCCCGATGATGTACTAAGTGCGCCACACCTGCCTGTTGTAAAAAAGCAAGGCGTCATCTTGAACAAAGCCACGAGACCCATTATCATAGAGTCGGGAGTACTGCGCCACCGTCAGCGGTTCCAGTTGAGGCGGGGTCAGCGTGTGCTAACGCCAGAGGTCTTCGGGGATGCGCAGTATGCAGTGGTCAAAGGACTCAGCCCGTCCCATCTGCGGAGGGTGCTGTACATTCTCCAGATACAGCATGTGAGAGCCAAGAGACGGCTGTATCACCTCAAGCTCGATCAGAGCAATGCCTACGGGCAAACAGATCTGGCAGCCCTGAGTCGCCAAGCGTCGCATGACGCCCTGTGGCACTGGGCGTGTCAGCAGTCCCGCAAACTGTACAGCCGGCTGCTTGCGTATGTAGTGACCGTCCAAGTCCTCACTGCTGCGTACAACATTGCTAGTGGGCTGATCCAGGGTGGCGGCCTAGATCCGTTCTGGTACGTTTTCTACACGGCCCTCCTGGTGACAGCCCTGAACGCGCAATGTCAACAGGTCCCGCTGGAAACAATATCCGGGCAACACAAGATAGCGGCACTGATGGTCGTGGACAATGCCATTGTAGCAGCACCGACACAGCACACCATGCAGGCTAATGCGGATGTATGTGTGACAGAAATTGGCCGGCTGAAGGGCCAGTGCAACCCCGATAAATTTGGCCTCATGGCCCAAAGACCATCCAAGCAAGGTGCTGCCCAAGAGCCCAGCCACAATGGGGTGGAGAATCAAGACATCAACAGTGCTGGGCCACAGGAGTATGTGAAAATGGTGGGAGGCAATGTGCATCTTGCTGCCAGCCCGACAGATGATGAGCGCGAAGCACGGAAAGCCTCACGAAAGGTGATGTCCAGGCTGGCCCAACACCCAACATCCGTGAGCCTCTTGAGGGTCATTCTAGACGGCATGATCAGAGTGCACTGGGTCTACATGCGACAAGTTGACTGGCCCAGTGACTGCATTGCGGAGACGAAACGACGAGGGCCAGTGTCCCAGGTGACGTCCACAGTAGCTGGCGCAGGCAGGCTTGCCCTTCGTCTTCCCCGCAGAACGCCACGATCATTCGTATTTGGCGCTGCAAACAAGGGACGGCTGGCTGTTCCGAAGCCAGGTGACAAACTGTGGAGGTCTGCTGTGATGGAATTATGGAGGGTTGCACACTCTCCGAATCGCTTGGCGCGAGAAGCCTGTCAACGAGAGTTACAGCGGGCCTTCAGCGGGGCCACTCCAGAGACCGTGGCCAAGGGGAAAGTTAGCGACTTTGGGGTCTTTGCAGCATGGTGCACAACGCGTCAGTGGACATTTAGGCTATATCGAGGCAACGGAGGCACGTGGGCGCCGATGCCACTCAGATTTCAGACGGCAGTGCCTATCCTGCTACTAGTGGCAGACTGTAGCACTTCCCGTGATCAGTGCGCGTGGGGCCTTGGGGCGGTGCTGGCCACGATTGAAGGAGTCTTTCTGAGACGATGGAGGGCGCAAATCAGAGCCCAGCACTCCAGCACAATGGATATGGAGGCCACTGTTGTAGTTGAAAGTCTCCACGCCACAGTGAGATCTGTGCAACAAGAAGGTGTCATGATATGGCCGTGGTGCGACAATCAGTCCGCGGCTGTCCACTGCAATGCTCAAAACCTGCAGGCGCAGCACTGGCAGCCGCGAACTCAGATTGCTGCGTCCCTGGAGCTGCTGTATGAGCGCTGTCCTTTTCGATGTGGCTGGTGTCCAGCAGAACATGACACCAAGACGCGAGGCTTAATCTCCGCTTTAAACAAAGAAGCGGATGCAGAGTCAAAGGCAGCGTGGAAAGGCGACAACGCATGGATATGGAGAATTCCATCGACATGGTGCCATGGTGGCCAGCCCACGCCAGTCATAGAAGGACCGCACGGAGTCATTGCACATCTCAAACGGGCAGTACGCGCGGAGTTCAGCTGGACTTTGTATGACCGCCGCCGCACGGAGGAAAAAGTATTGCCCTTTCAATTCTGGGACCACTGGACTGTCCCAGCGCCGCTCACAGACGTGTGGGGGTCACACAGTGCCCTGCACCCACACATCAGTGGACATGTGCAGTTGACAGCACAGTACTGGGACTGGTCACCCCTGGTACATGATGACCACGACGCAGGAGTATGCAGCCGTTGTGGGCACGAATATGTCCACAGGCTCTGCCACTCTCTCCGAGACCGCCCACAGGCCCAGATCATGCTGCATGGGATGCTTCGTGTGCTGGCAAGTTTCCTTCAGTGAGTGCAGCATGATGGCGTGTACGTGTACAGGACTTGCAGTGGACTGCAAATTCTGACACCCTGAGGAGACATCCTAGTACTCTCGGGACACCACTGTGTGCTGGCTAGTTTCATGGCGTCCGCTCCTCCCACAATTGCTCTGTGGTCACTCATGATGGGGATGACGCCCAATGCAGATGCCCACAGCCTGCTGCAAGTGGCGCTAGACATCCCCGCGGCTGCTCTGTGTGCGCAGGTCACGTCAGCTATGGCTCAGTTGATCAGCGAGGAAGCGCCTGACGTTGTAGCCCTCCTGCGAGGCGTGAGCAGTATACCGCCAGAGCGCAGCACGGTGGCGCATCTTCAGTGGGACCCGCGGCTGTACCCCCACCCTGCCTCTGTCTTTCTGAGTGTCCCCTGCACCCTTGTATCTGCCCTTTTGTCCATGATCCCCAATATGTGCCGTGTGCCGGTGTATGTGCCAGAGTGCAACAGTGCATGCCTAGCCGTCACAGCTTGGCCCTGTGTGCGGGAGACGGACGTTAAGATCGGTGGAGCTGGCAGTGGCTGGCAAGGGTTTGGGTTGGACATGTGCAGCCAGGACATACATATTGCGCTGTGGCAGCCACCGGGTCACCGCCCCTCACTGCGGGGTCGACACTGCATTATGCGCATTGATAACACTGCGTATGGCGTCACAGTGTCCACGACAGCGTGCAGACACCAGCGCATCGTTCCTCAATGGCGTACGTTGCTTGCTCAGTGGTTTGTGTAGTTTGCTGTCCACAGGTCGCGACAGGTCGGGTCTGCTGCACGATGGGAGTCCAGGAGGAAGACTGGAGTATCACGACGCCAGAGACAGCCGGGCAGGCCATGAGTACCGAGATCAGCGACGTCACGAGTTCGGCGGAGGAAACAAGCGCGGATATGGAGGTAACCAGAGCGGCAAAGGCAATACGGGCGGCTATGGAGGCGGGCCATATCGAGGTGACAAGCGACAGCGCCGATGAGGAGTACGCTTGAGATGAAACAGCTAGCGAGCCGGCTGGAAATTTATAAACGGTGATGACACGAACATCACATCGACACAGAAGAGCAGCAGTGTGCGACTGCAATCGCTGCATATATCGACTTTACTGTTTTTTTTCTTTTTTCTCTTGCAGTGTTTTCCATTTAATATATTCTGGTGCAAATCTACAGAGCACCCAAACCTGCAGTGACCCATGTCACAGTACATGTCCAGGTTCTATAACAGTACACTAGTCATCAAGACAGGCTGCACCCGCAGCAGCGGTGATTATTCTTGTGGCCCTGTGTGTTGCAGATTCAGCTCTGCAGAGGCAAATTCGAGACACATACACATCAGAGTGAAGAATCAATCAGATTGTGGAGCAGCAAGTGCCGTGACCGGCGCCGCCAGTCTGCCGCAATTACTGGCGTGTGTTTGTTTGCTGTGTGACATGTGATTGTTGCAGTGTATCTGGCCAGAGACAATGTCTGGACCACTGTCACCACTGCCACAGGTACCCGAAAGATGAAAGTGAAAGAGAGCCACGAAATCAAATACAAATATGCCACACCATAGACCACAGACGGAGAAATCCAAAGTGCGTGAGTGCATGAGAGCACTACCCACAATGATCCCCTGGACTGAAGTGGGGATGAAAGTCGGTGTCACGGCATAGCGGTGCTGTGCTGTGTACATCCACTGCTAGAAGACAGAAAGGTAGAGAAAAGGTAGATCTTCTAGCATCCACTGCTGTGTGATCCTAAGGGGGGACGCGACGCCGCGCGCACAATAGGCCCATCACCGCTACACCGCTACACCGCTACAACAACAACACCAGCAACAGCAAGAACAACAACAACAACAACAACAACAACAACAACAACAACAACAACAACAACAACAACAACAACAACAACAACAACAACAACAACAACAACAACAACAACAACAACAACAACAACAACAACAAAAACAACATCAACAACAACAACATCCACAACCACCACCACCACCACCACCACCACAACAACAACAACAACGACAACAACAACAACAACATCGACAACAGCAACAACAACAACAACAACAACAACAACAACAACAACAACAACAACAACAACAACAACAACAACAACAACAACAACAACAACAACAACAACACCAAAAGCAGTAGCAGCAAGCAATAGCAACACCAGCAATAGCAACAATGGCAGCAGCAACAACAGCAAAAACCAGAACAACAACAACTACTACAACACCAAAAGCAACAACATCAACATTACCACCACCGACAACGTCATGACCAACACAAATAGTCGCAGCAGCAGCAACAACAACAACGTCATCATCAACAACAACTACTACCACCACTACAACAACACCAAACTCCTCGCCTAGGCACACAGCAGGCCCTGCGTGCTGGTAGGGCAATCCACCGTCGAAGGATGAGGGGCTGGGTCCACAATCGAAGGATGAGGGGCTGGGTCCCCAGATATTTGCTGTTATGGGGCTGGGGTCCCCTATGGAAGTATACTTGGGCTGGGCCCTGTGGAGGTATGCTATGAGGGGCTGGGTCCCCTTTCAATCTCAGGCGCTGGGTCCCCTTTCATTCTATCGGGCTGGATCCCCCTTCTATTCTGCGGGGCTGGGTCCCCTTTCAAGCTCAGGGGCTGGGTCCCCTTTCAAATTCAGGGGCTGGGTCCCCTTTCATTATATGGGGCTTGGTCCCCCTTCAATCTCAGGGGCTGGGTCCCCTTTCAATCTCAGGGGCTGGGTCCCCTTTCATTATATGGGGCTGGGTCCCCTTTCAATCTCAGGGGCTGGGTCCCTTTTCATGATATGGGGCTGGGTCCCCTTTCATTATATGGGGCTGGGTCCCCTTTCAATCTCAGGGGCTGGGTCCCCTTTCATGATATGGGGCTGGGTACCCTTTCAAGCAATGGGGCTGAATCCCCTTTTACAGTGTGGGGCTGGATCCCCTTTTACTGTGTGGGGCTGGGTCCCCTTGCAATTGATTGGCGGGAGGATCTATTGCAGATACCCAGCTCCTTGGAGCACCCGTCCCCCTTCTGCGGCGCACAGCATGTGTGGTTCTGTCCCACTGCTGATCCAAATCTCAGGGGCTGGGTCCCCTTTTACTGTGTGGGGCTGGGTCCCCTTCTACTCTATGGGGCTGGGTCCCCTTCTACTCTATGGGGCTGGGTCCCCTCTCAATCAGTGGGGCTGCGTCCCCTTGCAATCGATGGGTGGGAGGATCTCTTGCAGATACCTGGCTCCCTGGAGCACCCGTCCGCCTTCTACGACGCACAACATGTGTGGTTTTGTCCCACTCATGATCCAAATCCTAGCGGCTGGGTCCCCTTTTACTCTATGGGGCTGGGTCCCCTTCTACTCTATGGCGCTGGGTCCCCTCTCAATCAGTGGGGCTGGGTCCCCTTGCAATCGAATGGCGGGAGGATCTATTGCAGATACCTGGCTCCCTGGAGCACCCGTCCGCCTTCTACGGCGCACAGCATGTGTGGTTCTGTCCCACTGCTGATCCAAATCTCAGGGGCTGGGTCCCCTTTTTACTGTGTGGGGCTGGGTCCCCTTTCAAGCAATTGGGCTGGGTCCCCTTCTACTCTAAGGGGCTGGGTCGCCTTTCAATAAGTGGGGCTGGGTCCCCTTTTACTCCGTGGGGCTGGCCCCCCTTTATTCAGTGGGGCTGGGACCCTGTTTTATTCTGTGGGACTGAGTACCACAGATGGTGGTGTCACGGTGTAGCTATGCTGTGCCATGTGCACCTGTGTGCTGGAGGCGGCATATGCCATCCAGCGTGCCCTGCTGTGTGATCCTAGGGGGGGACGCACTGCCGCGCGCATAACAGGCTGATCACCGCTACACCGCTACACTGCTGCAACACCAACAACAACAATATTAAAAACACCACCAAAACCAGCAACAATAGCCGCAACAACAACATCGGCAGCAACAAGAACAACAACGGCAACAACAGCAACAACAACAAGAATACCAGCAACCACAACAACCTCGACAACACCACCACCCCCACCCCCACCACCAACAATAGCGACACCACCACCACCACCACCACTAGCACCACAACAACCACCACCAACAACAGCAACAACAACAACCACCATAACCACAGCAACCACCACCACCACAACAACAACGACGACAACACCACCACCACCACCACCACCAACAAGAACACCAGCAACAACAACAACAACAACAACAACAACAACAACAACAACAACAACAACAACAACAACAACAACAACAACACCAACAACAACTACAACAACAACAACAACAACAACAACAACAACAACAACAACAACAACAACAACAACAACAACAACAACAACAACAACAACAACAACAACAACAAAATCAACAAAAACAACAACAACAACAACAACAACAACAATAACAATGACAACAACGACCACAACAAACCTCCTTGCCTAGGCACACAACAAGCCCTTGCCTGCTGGTAGGGCAACCAAAGTCGAAGCCTGAGGGCTTGGGTTCCCGGATAACTGGTGTTATGGGGCGGGGTCCCCTATGGAAGTATACAGGGTCTGGGCCCTGTTGTGCAGGTATGCTATGGGGCTAGATCCCCTTCTCCTCTATGGGGCTAGTTCCCCTTTCAATCGTTGTGGCTGGGTCCCCTTTTACCGTGTGGGGCTAGGTCCCCTTGCACTTGACAGGCGGGAGGATCTATTGCAGATACCTAGCTCTTTGGAGCACCCGTTCGCCTTCTACAGCGCTTAGCGTGTGTGGTTTTGTCCCACTGTTTATCTAAATCTCAGGGGTTGGGTCCCCGATTGTTTTTGTTGGACTGGATACCCCTTTCTATTATGCGGGGTTGGGTCCTTTCCATCGGAGGGGCTGTGCCCCCTTCTCCTCCATGGGGCTAGGTCCCCTTTCAAGCAATGGGGCTAGGTCCCCTTCCCCTTGTACATTGTGGGGATGGGTCCCCTTGCAGTCGACTAGCAACACGATCTATTGCAGATACCTAGCTCCTTGGAGCACCTGTCCGCCTTCTACGGCGCACAACACGTGTGGTTTTGTCCCACTGCTTATCCAAATCTCAGGGGCTGGGTCCCCTTTTATGGTGTGGGGTTGGATCCGCCTTTTAGTCTGCAGGGATGCGTCCCCTTTTAATCAGTGGGGCTGGCTCCCCTTTCAAGCAATTGGGCTAGTTCCCCTTCTACTCTCTGGGGCCGGGTCCTCTTTCAATCAGGGGGGCTGGGTCTTATTTTACTCTTTGGGGCTATGCCCACTTTTATTTAGTGGGGCTGGGACCCCTTTTATTTAGTGGGGCTGGGACCCCTTTCATTCTGTGGGATTGGGTACCACGGATGGTGGTGTCACGGTGTAGCTATGCTGTACCGCGTGGACCTATGTGCTAGAGGCAGCATATGCGATCCAGTGTGCCGTGCTGTGAGATTCTAGGTGGGGATGCGCCGCCACGCACGCGCATAAGAGGCCAATCACCGCCACACCGCTACACCGCTGCAACAACAACAACAACAATACTAACACCAACCACCACTACCACCAGCACCACCAACACATCAACAACGGCCACAACAACAACAACAACAACAACAACCACCTTGCCTGGGCACACGGCAGACCCATGGCTACCGGTAGGGCAACCCAATAAGGAAGCCTCACCTTGAATGCAATTCAGCGGCTTGGTCCCCAGCTATTTGCCGCTATGGGGCTGACTCCCCTATGGAAGTTTATGAGGCTGGTTCCCTGTCGATTTGTGCCTCCGTGGGCCAGTGGAGGTATTCCTTTTTTGGGCTGCGTCCCTTACATATTTTTGCCAGTGTGGGGCTGGCCTCTGAGTGGAGCAATGCAAATGAGTGACGGCAAGATCTACTGCGGATAGCTAGCTGCATGGAGCATCTGTCTTCCCATGGAGCTATGCGGTCGACTGCCGGAAGGATGTACTACAAGTACCTAGCTCCCTAAAGCACCCGTTGGCCAATGGAGCTATGCAATTGACTAGCGGGAGGATCTATCGCAGATACCTAGCTCCCTAGAGCACCCGTCTCTGTTGTGGAGTGAGTACCCTGTGTAAGGATACCATCAAGGGGCTTGGTGGTGGTGGTGATTGTTGTTGTTGTGGTTGTTGTTGTTGTTGTTGTTGTTGTTGTTGTTGTGGTGGTGGTGGTGATTGTTGTTGTTGTGGTTGTTGCTATTGTTGTTGTTGTTGTTGTTGTTGTTGTTGTTGTTGTTGTGGTTGTTGTTGTTCTTTGCTATTGTTGTTGTTGTTGTTGGTGGTGGTGGTGTTCTCGAGGTTGTTGTTGTTGCTATTTTTCTTGCGGGTGTGATTGTTGCTGATGTTGCTGTTGTTGTTGTTGCTGTTGTTGGTGCTGCTACTGTTGCTGCTGTTGGTGGTGGTGTTACGGATGTTGTTGTTGGTGGTCGTGTTGTTGCTATAGTTGCCGTTGTTGTTGTTGTTGTTGTTGCTCGCATTGCTGGTACTGATGCTGCTATTGCGGGCGTTGCTGTTGCTATTGCTACTTTCGTTGTTGTCGTTGTTGTTGTTGTTCTTGTTGTTGTTGTTGTTGTTGTTCTTGTCGTTGCTGTTGTAGCAGTGTAGCGGTGATGGCCCTATTCTGCACGGGGCATTGTTCCCCCCCCTAGGATCACACAACAAGACATGCTAGAGGATGTAATATGGTTTTAGCATCAAGGTTTACACGACACAGCATTGCTACACCGTGACACTGCCACGGGGGACTCTGCCACGGGGGACTCTGCTCCACAGTTGCATTGTTCCACAAGAGACCCAGCCCCACAATTGCATAGGTCCACGTCTTAGGTCTACCACAATTGCATAGGACCTAGCCCCATAGTTCCACCGGGGACCCAGGCCCCATAGTTGCATTGCTCCACGGGCGACCCAGCCCCAAAGTTGCATAGCTCCACAGGCGCCCCAGCCCCAAATGTGCACATCTCCACAGAGGACCCAGCCCCACAGTTGCATTGCTCCACAAGGGACCTGGTGAGGCCGCCCCACAGTTGCATTGCTCCACAAGGGACCTAGCCCTGCAGTTGCATTGCTCCACATGGGAACCAGCTCCACAGTTGCATGGCTCCATAGGGGACCTAGCCCGACAGCTACATCGCTCCCTAGGGGACGCAGCTCCACAGTTGCATTGCTCCACAAGGGACCCAGCCCCACAATAACTTAAATCCATAGGGGGCCCAACCCCACATTTGTATGACTCCACTGTGGCCAGCCCCACAGTTGCATGATGGCCCAAATTGATGGGGACTCAGCCCCTTGATGGTATCCTTACACAGGGTACTCACCCCACAGCGGAGACGGGTGCTCTAGGGAGCTAGGTATCTGCAATAGATCCTCCCGCCAGTCAATTGCATAGCTCCATTAGCCACCACCACCACCACCACCACCACCACCACCACCACCACCACCACCACCACCACCACCACCACCACCACCACCACCACCACCACCACCACCAACAACAACCGCAACAACAACATCACCACCACCACCAACACCAACAATAACAACATTGACACCAACACCAACACCAACAATAACAACAACAACGACAATAACAACATCCTCGCGCACACAACAAACCGCTGGCTGCTGGTAGGGCAACCCAATGGGGAAGCCGTACCTTGAATGCAATTCAGGGGCTGAGTCCCCAGCTATTTGCCCCTATGGGGCTGAGTCCCCTGTGGAAGTGCATGAGGCTGGTTCCCTGTCGATTTATGCTTCCGTGGGCCAGAGGATCTATTGCAGATACCTAGATCCCTAGAGCACCCGTCTCCGTTGTGGGGTGAGTACCCTGTACAATCAAGGGGCTGAGTTCGCGTCAATTTGGGCCAACAACAACAACAACAACAACAACAACAACAACAACAACGACAACAACAACAACAACAACAACAACAACAACAACAACAACAACAACAACAACAACAACAACAACAACAACAACAACAACAACAACAACAACAACAACAACAACAACAACAACAACCTCCTCGCCTAGGGACACGGCACCCTTACGGTTGCTGGCAGGGCAATAGAAGAGTGGAGATAGTAGCTCTGTCCAACGGCGTAAGGCCCTCTTGCCTCCTGCGGATCCGAGGTGTGAATGGCAAGCCTTTGTTGGGGTCAAGGCCTGATCCAGGAAACTCGAGGTCGCGATGTGATCACCATGTGCAAGCAATAGACCAGAAAAAGTTCAACAGCAAGGTCTTGCACATGGTCTGGGAAGCGCGACAGCGCCTTTGGGCGCCCGCACATGAAGTAACCGAGGTGTGACCAGCACGCTGCCAGTGTATTGCACACTGTGCCCATGCGATAGCATGAGGCCTGATCTGAGAAACTAGAGGTCGAGATGTGCACAGCAAGCGACGGGGATCCACGACGGCATCATCAGCAATACCGTGCGCTTGGTCTGGAAAGCTCGGCTATGACGTGTTGTTGGAGAGCCCTTGCAGTGCCGCTTGTGCACCAAGGTCAAAGGCTATGCACCGAGGCGGCTGGCCTCAGTGACCTACACCAATGTCGACCCAAAGCCACCAACTGGCATTGGCATGCATCCATGGCACAAGGTGAGCTGCGGTGAGACGGTGTAACGTCGCTGTTTGGGTCCAAGGGACAAACAGTGTTCCGAGGATTGTGCCGTGTCTTCTTGGGGGAGGACGCGCAGCCGCGCGAGAAAGAATAGGCGCCTCACCGCTACACCGCTACAACGCTACAACAACAACAACAACAACAACAACAACAACAACAACAACAACAACAACAACAACAACAACAACAACAACAACAACAACAACAATGTCCTCGCCTAGGGACACCGCAGCCTTACGGTTGCTGGCAGGGCTATAGAAGAGTGGAGATAGTAGCTCTGTCCAACGGCGTAAGGCCCTCTTGCCTCCTGCGGATCGGAGGTGTGAATGGCAGGCCTTTGTTGGGGTCAAGGCCTGATCCAGGAAACTCGAGGTCGCGATGTGATCACCATGTGCAAGCAATAGACCAGAAAAAGTTCAACAGCAAGGTCTTGCACATGGTCTGGGAAGCGCGACAGCGCCTTTGGGCGCCCGCACATGAAGTAACCGAGGTGTGACCAGCACGCTGCCAGTGTATTGCACACTGTGCCCATGCGATAGCATGAGGCCTGATCTGAGAAACTAGAGGTCGAGATGTGCACAGCAAGCGACGGGGATCCACGACGGCATCATCAGCGATACCGTGCGCTTGGTCTGGAAAGCTCGGCTATGACGTGTTGTTGGAGAGCCCTTGCAGTGCCGCTTGTGCACCAAGGTCAAAGGCTATGCACCGAGGCGGCTGGCCTCAGTGACCTACACCAATGTCGACCCAAAGCCACCAACTGGCATTGGCATGCATCCATGGCACAAGGTGAGCTGCGGTGAGACGGTGTAACGTCGCTGTTTGGGTCCCAGGGACAAACAGTGTTCCGAGGATTGTGCCGTGTCTTCTTGGGGGAGGACGCGCAGCCGCGCGAGAAAGAATAGGCGCCTCACCGCTACACCGCTACAACGCTACAACAACAACAACAACAACAACAACAACAACAACAACAACAACAACAACAACAACAACAACAACAACAACAACAACAACAACAACAACAATGTCCTCGCCCAGGGACACCGCAGCCTTACGGTTGCTGGCAGGGCTATAGAAGAGTGGAGATAGTAGCTTTGTCCAACGGCGTAAGGCCCTCTTGCCTCCTGCGGATCCGAGGTGTGAATGACAGGTCTTTGTTGGGGTCAAGGCCTGATCCAGGAAACTCGAGGTCGCGATGTGATCACCATGTGCAAGCAATAGACCAGAAAAAGTTCAACAGCAAGGTCTTGCACATGGTCTGGGAAGCGCGACAGCGCCTTTGGGCGCCCACACATGAAGTAACCGAGGTGTGACCAGCAGACTGCCAGTGTATTGCACACTGTGCCCATGCGATAGCATGAGGCCTGATCTGAGAAACTCGAGGTCGAGATGTGCACAGCAAGCGACGGGGATCCACGACGGCATCATCAGCAATACCGTGCGCTTGGTCTGGAAAGCTCGGCTATGACGTGTTGTTGGAGAGCCCTTGCAGTGCCGCTTGTGCACCAAGGTCAAAGGCTATGCACCGAGGCGGCTGGCCTCAGTGACCTACACCAATGTCGACCCAAAGCCACCAACTGGCATTGGCATGCATCCATGGCACAAGGTGAGCTGCGGTGAGACGGTGTAACGTCGCTGTTTGGGTCCAAGGGACAAACAGTGTTCCGAGGATTGTGCCGTGTCTTCTTGGGGGAGGACGCGCAGCCGCGCGAGAAAGAATAGGCGCCTCACCGCTACACCGCTACAACGCTACAACAACAACAACAACAACAACAACAACAACAACAACAACAACAACAACAACAACAACAACAACAACAACAACAACAACAACAACAACAACAACAACAATGTCCTCGCCTAGGGACACCGCAGCCTTACGGTTGCTGGCAGGGCTATAGAAGAGTGGAGATAGTAGCTTTGTCCAACGGCGTAAGGCCCTCTTGCCTCCTGCGGATCCGAGGTGCGAATGACAGGTCTTTGTTGGGGTCAAGGCCTGATCCAGGAAACTCGAGGTCGCGATGTGATCACCATGTGCAAGCAATAGACCAGAAAAAGTTCAACAGCAAGGTCTTGCACATGGTCTGGGAAGCGCGACAGCGCCTTTGGGCGCCCGCACATGAAGTAACCGAGGTGTGACCAGCAGACTGCCAGTGTATTGCACACTGTGCCCATGCGATAGCATGAGGCCTGATCTGAGAAACTCGAGGTCGAGATGTGCACAGCAAGCGACGGGGATCCACGACGGCATCATCAGCAATACCGTGCGCTTGGTCTGGAAAGCTCGGCTATGACGTGTTGTTGGAGAGCCCTTGCAGTGCCGCTTGTGCACCAAGGTCAAAGGCTATGCACCGAGGCGGCTGGCCTCAGTGACCTACACCAATGTCGACCCAAAGCCACCAACTGGCATTGGCATGCATCCATGGCACAAGGTGAGCTGCGGTGAGACGGTGTAACGTCGCTGTTTGGGTCCAAGGGACAAACAGTGTTCCGAGGATTGTGCCGTGTCTTCTTGGGGGAGGACGCGCAGCCGCGAGAGAAAGAATAGGCGCCTCACCGCTACACCGCTACAACGCTACAACAACAACAACAACAACAACAACAACAACAACAACAACAACAACAACAACAACAACAACAACAACAACAACAACAACAACAACAACAACAACAACAACAACAATGTCCTCGCCTAGGGACACCGCAGCCTTACGGTTGCTGGCAGGGCTATAGAAGAGTGGAGATAGTAGCTTTGTCCAACGGCGTAAGGCCCTCTTGCCTCCTGCGGATCCGAGGTGTGAATGACAGGTCTTTGTTGGGGTCAAGGCCTGATCCAGGAAACTCGAGGTCGCGATGTGATCACCATGTGCAAGCAATAGACCAAAAAAAGTTCAACAGCAAGGTCTTGCACATGGTCTGGGAAGCGCGACAGCGCCTTTGGGCGCCCGCACATGAAGTAACCGAGGTGTGACCAGCAGACTGCCAGTGTATTGCACACTGTGCCCATGCGATAGCATGAGGCCTGATCTGAGAAACTAGAGGTCGAGATGTGCACAGCAAGCGACGGGGATCCACGACGGCATCATCAGCAATACCGTGCGCTTGGTCTGGAAAGCTCGGCTATGACGTGTTGTTGGAGAGCCCTTGCAGTGCCGCTTGTGCACCAAGGTCAAAGGCTATGCACCGAGGCGGCTGGCCTCAGTGACCTACACCAATGTCGACCCAAAGCCACCAACTGGCATTGGCATGCATCCATGGCACAAGGTGAGCTGCGGTGAGACGGTGTAACGTCGCTGTTTGGGTCCAAGGGACAAACAGTGTTCCGAGGATTGTGCCGTGTCTTCTTGGGGGAGGACGCGCAGCCGCGCGAGAAAGAATAGGCGCCTCACCGCTACACCGCTACAACGCTACAACAACAACAACAACAACAACAACAACAACAGCAACAGGAACAGCAACAACAACAACAACAATAACAACAGCAGCAGCAACAACAACAAGAATAGCCCCAACAAAGGCAACACTAACACCACCACCACCATCAACAACAACAATAATCACAGTAGCGCCAACTGCTGTCGGTTAATTGCCAACCACTGTGATTTATCCAGAAATGCTGTTGGTGACCGGCGATCGGTGATGGGCCAGGCGCTGTTTGGTTGCCCGCCGCTTGATGCTGCATTCCTGTAGCCAAGTGCAAAGCAACGAAAATTAGTTTTTTGCTTGCGGACCGCCCATCGTCTTGCAGGTTGTGAGGGAGCTGGCTAGCTCGCAGACCGAGGCCGATGCGCTACTGAAGAATCTTTACGTCCCGGTGTCTGACGGATCGCCTGCACCAAAGGAGGGGCCATGGAGGGGCCCGGGGGCGTCTGCGCAGGCAAGGGCCCGCTCAAAAGAGGGGTATTACGTGCGCAACCGGCTGGCGGCAGGCAGTGGGACCGACGGGAGCCTGGACGTCGAGCCCCCTCACACGCCGCTGGGGAGGCTGCATCACGCGCGGGCGCAGGGCTGCGTATGTGACAACCAACGGTTTCCGCGCGCTCGTCCCGGGCCTGCGACGACGTCGGAAAGCGACTGGGGCGGGACCGATACTGGAGCGGCGACGTCGGAGGAACTGATGCACCAGGAATGGCTTGCGGCGCAGCAGCACCTCTGCCAGCTGCAACTGCAGCAGCAGCAGCATCAGCAACGCCAGGGCCACGCAAGCCCACGCGCCTAAGGGGCGGGGCATCAGAATGTGGCAAGAATGCATGCCTCTTCGCTTGTGCGTTCATCAGAGCGGTGCAGGGATGCTCCATGCAAATGTCAATGATCCCTACGTTCAGTGATGCCGAATGAAAAAATTCTAAGGAGGACTCCCTTCCCCCCCATAGCCCCCCCCCCCCCCCCTCCAATCAATGGGCGAAGGTTTCCAGCCCCAGGCTGCACTCAAACGCCAGCGGGCAATGTTGAGCAGTGGGACAGGCATATCACTCTCACCCGCACAACTGTACTACTCACCCCAGGCTGGGGTGCGCAACTGCAGTCTGCAGTCTGTGTTCTGGGGGTTTTGTGGTCCACCACCATGCCCCCAGAACGCTGTGGACCACTATGCCCCCAGAACACTGTGGACCACTATGCCCCCAGAACACTGTGGACCACTATGGCCCCAGAACACTGTGGACGACTATGCCCCCAGAACACTGTGGACCACTATGCCCCCAGAACACTGTGGACCACTATGCCCCCAGAGCACTGTGGACCACAAAACCCCCAGAACACTGTAACGGACAAAGCCGGTAACGGCCAACAGATGGTGGTTAACCAGCCAACCGCCGGCAGTTGGCTGGTGATGGCCGGTACCTCAAAGGCAATCCTTGGCACACAACAGCCTTGTGAGGAAAAAGGGCTAACTCGTATGTGTTGCGTTTCAGCGCATCGAACATGTGTGGCAGCGCCCAAGGAGGGTATCATGTGGCGGCTTCCGGCCGTATCAAAATCTTGAGAGTCCGAAGACCTGCAAGTCGAGGGGCACAGGGCTTTTGCAAAAGGGGGTTGAGGGGGGGAGGGGCCATAAGGGTTGGTAGTTTCCCGTAGCCACCCGGACCACTACTTGTGGGCCACTTCTGATTCTTTCCCCCGCTCTGAAGATTTTGGGACCCCCCAGGGCGTGTGTAAACGCGAGTGTAAAAAAGATTTACATAAAAAATATAAAAAATATATACATTTTTTTTTCGAGTGCCACGCGAGTCACTCGCGTGACTGGCGTGACACTCGAAAAAAAAATATACAAAAAATATTTTTTTTTGAGTGTCAGCGCGAGTGTCTTTTTTTTTGAGTGTCCTTTTGTCTTTTCGTGTGTGCAACTGCTGTTGAACCGAAGGTGCCCAAACCTTGAGACTATTTCGCTTTGCAAATGCTTTGCCACTACGCAAAGATATTCTCGCCAGCGATTTCCCAGCGAAGTCCTGCGGTCCATCCCTTTAGACATCCTGGGAATGCGGAGGGGGGGGGTTCACCCGGTTGCCGGACTGTTTGGATTTGAATCATCCCTCCCCAACAGTTATTTTCGGCCCTTTTCCGCTGTTTTGCTCCGGATCACAAACTTAAACTGGCCCTGTGTGACACTGCCATGCTCGATATGCTGGGTAACACCCTCCGAACTTCACAGTCCCGGCAACGGCTGCGTGTGAGGCCTCTGGTGGCAAAGGAGCGGACGCCATTGGGGCAGCAGTGCTGCCATGGGGAGTAGTGGGGTCCATCGCACTCTGACTCACAAAACTGGAATGCCCCCTTAACCCACTCCAGGGGGCAGGGGAGCGAGAGGCCACACCGCCGGGCGGCGTGAGAGCGGTCCAGCCAGCCCCTGGGCCGGCGCGACACCGGCTCCGCACGGACCGCGCAGTCGGGGGGAGCCAGGAGGCCAGCCATACCCCCCCATCAGGACACCCCAGCCCCCCGGGGGGACGCCAACAAGGAACCAGGGGACACCCCCAGCCCGTAGCCCAGAGGCACTTACCCCCCCCCCCCCCGGGAAGGCGCGGCACGGGAGGGCGCGGCCCAGCCCCCAGGGAGGTTGCTGCCGCCGCCGAGCACGGGCAGTGACCACGGGAGGGCGTCGGAGGAGCTAACCTGAGAGCGGACGCCCGTCTGTCCCTCGCGCAGTGTACATAGTGGTTAACCCCCGACACGATAGCGAGCTGGACAAGAGAAGGAAGATGTGTCCCCATGCCCATATATTGGGGCCTCTTTGCCAGTGCAAAGTGCCTCAAAGCCGATATATGGGAGCCTTTCTGCCAGTGCAAAGTGTGCTCATGCCCTAATATGGGGGCCTTTTGGCCAGTGCAAAGTGTCCTCATGCCCATATTTTGGTGTCTTTTTGCCAGTGCAAAGTGTCCCCATGCCCATCTATGGGGGCCATTTTGCCAGTACAAACTGTCCCCATGCCCATGTATGGGGGCCTTTTTGCCAGTGCAAAGTATCTCCATGCCTGTATATTGGGGCCTTTTTGCCATTGCAAAGTGTCCCCATGCCCATATATGGGGGTTTTTTGCCAGTGCAAAGTGTCACCATGCCTGTATATGGGGGCCTTTTTGCCACTGCAAAGTGTGCCCATGCCCATAGATGGGGCCCTTTTTGCCACTGCAAAGTGTCCCCATGCCCATATATGATGGCCTTTTTGCCAGTGCAAGGTATCTCCATGCCTGTATTTTGGGGGCCTTTTTGCCAATGCAAAGAGTCCCCATGCCCATGTGTTGGAGCCTTTTGCCGGTGCAAAGTGTCCCCATGCCCATATATAGGGCCTTTTTGTTCGTGCAAAGTGTCCCCATGCCTGTGTGTGGGAGCATTTTCGCCAGTGCAAAATATCTCCATAACTGTACATGGGGGCCTTTTTGCCAGTGCAAAGTGTGCCCATTCCGATATGTGGTTGCTTTTTTGCCAGTGCAAAGTGTCCCCATGCCCATGTATGGGGGCCTTTTTGTCAGTGCAAAGTATGTATTTGCTTGTATATGGGGGCCTTTTTGCCACTGCAAAGTGGGCTCATGCCCATATATGGGGGCCATCTTGCCAGTGCAAAGTGTCCGTATGCCCATATATGGGGGTTTTTTTGCCCCCACAAAGCGTCCCCATGCCCATATATGGCGGCTTTTTTGCCTGTGCAAGCGTCCCCATGCCCATATATGGGGGCCTTTTTGCCAGTGCAAAGTGTTCACATGTTTGTATATGGGGCACTTTTTGCCAATGCAAAGTGTCCCCATTCCCATATAAGGGGGCCTTTTTGCCATTGCAAAGTGTCTCCATGCCCATATATGGGGGCCTGTTTATTAGCGCAAAGTGTCCCTATGCCTCCATATGGGGGCCTTTTTGCCAGTGCAAAGTGTGTTAACCACCACATAGTTCGCTGGGTGAACATGTAAAAACAATTGGCCGTTTAGGACAATTTGACAAAGGGTCACCATGCCCATACATTGGGACCTTTTTGGCAGCGCAAAGTGTCCCCATGCCCATAAATGGGCCTTTTTGCCACTTCAAAGTGTCCCCATGCCTGTATATCGGGGCTTTTTTGCCAATGCAAAGTGTCCAGATGCCCATATATTGGGGCCTTTTTGCCAATGCAAAGTGTTCACATGTTTGTATATGGGGCACTTTTTGCCAATGCAAAGTGTCCCCATTCCCATATAAGGGGGCCTTTTTGCCATTGCAAAGTGTCTCCATGCCCATATGTGGGGGCCTGTTTATTAGCGCAAAGTGTCCCTATGCCTCCATATGGGGGCCTTTTTGCCAGTGCAAAGTGTGTTAACCACCACATAGTTTGCTGGGTGAACATGTAAAAACAATTGGCCGTTTAGGACAATTTGACAAAGGGTCACCATGCCCATACATTGGGACCTTTTTGGCAGTGCAAAGTGTCCCCATGCCCATAAATGGGCCTTTTTGCCACTTCAAAGTGTCCCCATGCCTGTATATCGGGGCTTTTTTGCCAATGCAAAGTGTCCAGATGCCCATATATTGGGGCTATTTTGCCATTTCAAAGTGTCCCAATGCCCATAGTACAAAGTGTCCCTATGTTTATGTATGGAGGCCTTCTTGCTGGTGCAAACCGTGTTAACCAGGTGGCGGAGGGTAGAATTTGAGTTCAATTGCATGCGTGGCATGCTGGGCCTCTGTGGCAAGTTGCCACGCTAGGTTAAAGGTTGTTAAAAACAGCAAACATGGAACAATTAGCAAGCAGTGTGACCGTGGCATTAGAATCTCGCAATTATGGCAAGCTGATTGGGCCATATCGTGTAACCATCATTCTTTTGCATCAGGACATGCCACAGTGAAGTGCTTGCCAATGCCGCCCAGGGAATCAATTGCAGCCATTTTTAATTGATGAATGCCTTTGCATTACACATCTGAACACCATTCGTCACGGGTACCACATAGGTACTACCAAGATGCAAGGTATAGTGCTTTTCCGATGGAGCATAAAAAAAAAAGAAACCATGGCCATCCTTTTGTCCAGTGCTGAGTCATTAATTTCTCACAATTGGTGGCTCATTAAAATGATAGCAATTGTTCATCGGCTACCAAGAATTGACAACAACCATGTATCGGACCACTTTGCCAATGCACTGACAGCCAAGACATTGTGCGATATATTTGTTTGGAGTGAAAAAGCCAGTTTTTTTTTATGGCGGGACAAAGTAGTGAATGCAAGAGTGTTGGGCCATACCATACAAAATACTGCAGCACTGTAAGGTATGGATACGATGCCGATGCCGTAAAATACATCTGCTGTATGGTACCAATTTTCATATCTTTGGACCGTAAGGCTCCATTGCAATTTGATGTGTTACTTGAATTATTGATGCGCCAATTGGACTACGAATTTTTATTCATTTTCGGTTGATCATTTGCTTTGCGAACTTGGTGATGGGACTTTTTGTGCATTTTGCGTACTGCTTGATGCATCATTTTCATTCAAATTTTGATGCATCACAACGGCCAATGATGGTGTATGGAACAATTGTATGCCGGTGGGGTCCGAAAGTTGAATGAATGCGAATCTTCTCAAGCAAGGCAGATGAAGTGCAATTTTGTAGTTTCTCCCGCAACCAATGAGGGATTGATGGCAGAAAAGGTTATGTTGATTGCTGTGTGATTGGTGCCAATACAAAGTGTCAATCGTTATACGCATGTATTTAGGTTTTCTTCAGCAGCAATGGGCAAAAATTCACCGAGCAGGAAGGCGCATCAAAGTTGGAACACCAAAAAGTGGAAGATGAAAAAGAACCTTTTGGCCTACATGCCAGGGGAAGACACAGCTTTTCAGATGTTCATAAAGCATCATTTAGCATGTGAAGGCATTATTTCACAAGACGATGATAGGAGCACGGCAAGTGCTAGCCAAAGTGCTTGCCACGCTCCGCCTTGGAATGCTCATATGGCGGTGGCGGCGACCCCACCGTCGAACTTGGATCATGTGCATATGCCGTATGCACAAAATGATGCTGCGGAACATGGTTCCATCGCCCAAGATACACGGATGGTGGTGATAAACACCCAACAGTTGCCAATGGACATGGAGAGAGAGCGCTGTTCACCCCCTTGTTCGGCACCGGCGGACATAGTGGACGCGTAGTCCGGACACGATAAATACCATACCATATGGTATACGGGATCATCTTTTGCTTGTATGGATGCCCTCAGAAGCGATGATGCTTCCGGCAACGGAGCATTTTCAGCCGGGCCCGCAATGTATCCATTTCCAAGGTTGCTGGACAAGATGCCACCTTTTTTCCATTTATTAGAAAATTCCATCGACGATGGATTTGAGAATGTTCTTATTTCTGTGTGTGATGACGTTTTTGTGTGGAATTACCACACCGGACGCGGGCAAAGATCATATGGCCGTATTTTTGACTTTTCAACGTTACAATTATCTACCTCCCCTTTGGGATCAATGAATTCGCTTCCCAAGCCTTTATATGATTTATGGCAATGGTTGTTATGTCACCTGCCATCAATCAATTTGGCATCACTCCTAATCGTATTTTATCCTGCTAGCCGTGGAATAAGGTGGCATACTGATCTGTACCCACAAAACGGGAAGGAAGGATACGGCAAACACGTTATGGGAGTTTCTCTGCTAAGCGACACCGTTTTGTGGTTTTGCAATCGCGATGGGCACGAGGTGAGTGTCTTTGTGCCCTCTAGGTCAATGTACCTATTTTATGGTCCTCTTCGTTACAAGTGGCAACATTCCATAAGGAATTGTGCCCAGAAGAGTCCATGGGGCCACGATACGCGCAGACTTTTTGTGACGACTAGGGTGCATGCTTGATGCGTCCACTTGAAGACTGTGGATGAGCCATGTCATCATACATCTCCATTTAGGGTGGCGACCATCGCCGTGTTGAAAAGGAATCATGTATTCTGATTATTTATATTACATGATGGCTGAACATTTTATTGTACTTTTACATCACATTAGTAAGTGCTTGCTGCATGGTTCTTTGGTTAGGGCAGTAGGAAAAAAGGTTGATTGAAAAAGAATGCACAAGAGGTTCAAGACTAAAAATGCCAAATCAATGCAAAAACACACTTTTCATTGCGGTTTCAAAATAGAGGCAATGATGTTGTTTGCAAAAAAAAATTAAAACCAAGTTGCATGGCTATAAGAGCTTCAAATTCACATTTTTGAAACAAAGTATCTTCTGAATTGACGTTGGTCACAAAGCAAACATTGAAGCAAACGAAACAAATGTCTAGTAGACTTTCTAAAGCGCAATGCAACTTTTGGGTTGTGGGTAATATTGCAAGATTGATCTGGAGCAGCTCTTAGGCGGCCAAAACATGTACACTTTTGTACCGCTGTTTTTTAAAAAAAATACCGAGAAATGTTGTGGGTTATTTCAGTGACTTACCCTGTTTTTTTGGCCTTGATTTTTCGTGAATGTTTTTTCATTAAAAAAAGGTACCTTTTTCATGACGTTGCGACAAATTGGGCTGCGTACTATGGTATGTCAACAAAGAAGGATATGCCACTATGCGTCGTACTAAGTGTATATTAATACGCCTTTTTCTGCAACCCATTACGAGGCCTCGCAATACAAGGATTTGATTTTGGTTGTTTTGCCAAAATTGAACGCATGCAGAATTCGCATAAGGGTAATTACGACAAATAACATTCTCCTTGGAATGCGAGGCCTCGCATTCCCGCTCGAAACATTCGAAAAAGGTGTAGTTTCGCAAATCGAAATGCGAGGCCTCGCAATAATGTAGCAGGAAACAATAAAATGGGCAGATCCACCAACTACACAGCATGTGCATTCCCTTTGATGCAGCGCTACTGTATGGCCGGCCCTACGGGTCCGGCTGACATCTCTAGTTTTCATACTGTGGTCACTGATGGCTTCACTGCCCAATAGCAATGGTCGCATGCTGCAACTGGGTACGCCAGCTGGGATAACCAAGAGAAATGCGGCACCAGTTGACCATTACAAGTAACCGACAATGTGCACGCGCGACGGAGTTGCGCGCAAAGACCGATATGCGCGTGTCGCATGTGCAGCGCTGTGCTGGCAAGAAAATTTATTTACCTGTAGCGTTATAAGAGCATTTTTTTTGTGGAATTGTTCAATTCAAATACACTTCTTCCATTTTTTAGATGATTCTTCATGCCACGTAACGTTGCGCATCGAGCGCAGAGGGAGTTGGAACAGACTGTCAGGCGATTGAGAGCTTTTTGTGCAACGGAACATGGATATACCACTCCTGAATCCCTATGGACTGCCGTTGAAAAGAACAAGAGCGGAGCTGTTTTCTTTTTTGATTTTGCGCGCTTGTTGCGAGTGAACCGGAAGACACGGCACTCACTGCTGAGACTGAAAGGCAAACCAGAGAGCCGAGCAGCAAATCGTCTGCTGAAAAGGTACGTTTTTGAGTAGATGTTCTTACCTTAATGCAAGGCCTCGCAATACGAAGTAGGTAATTGCAGACAAATACCTATGTTGTCGATTGCGAGCCCTCGCAGCGAAGCATAAGTACAGACAATTTTCTCCCTTTTTACAAGCCTATTGCAACATGGCAGAGAGCTTGACGCCAACAAAAGCGGGCAGAGCATCACCATACACCTCACAAGTACCGTCCACACAGGACACGGTGCCAGAGGAGTTGCTGAGGTTCTACACGAAGCGTGCAGGTGGAGGTCGACGTCAGGAGCCTTGTGATCGACAAGCAGAAGAAGTACGGCTAGATCCGGAAGTATCAACAGAAGCGACTGGACGAGGTTAAGAGGAGTCTCATGGCAAACCCTCCTCAGGAGCCCGTGACCGTGACTGCATGGCAATCACCAGGTACGTAACCGGGCTACAGCACCGATGTTTCATGTGCATGTTCTCAAGACCCTTTTTTCGTCTCTAGCCGATGATTGGATCGTCATTGCAAAGCGGCACTGCATCTGTGCGCTCAAAGAGCTCCGAAACGAACGTCTTGAGAAAGGCCTTGACCCACCGCAGTGGGTGCAAATTGTTAACGTCAACTTGCTGAAGACGGAGACGAGTTGGGCCACTCGGGTAGGAATCGCAGGTTGGAAGCACGCCATCCATCTGGACATCTTTGCCGTGCCACCGTCGGAAGCAATTGACAACTTCTTTATGCATTTGCGAGATTCGCTGGCTGGGCCTGACAAGTCTGCCAGGGATCACATTCACCGAATCATTCCGAAGGCCGCGAGCGGAAGTGCATGGATTCCTCCACAACTTTCCGATGATGGACTCCAAGTATGTTCCTTTTTCGAATGCGAGGCCTCGCAATGCGCAATCTGGCTACATACCCTCCTCCTGTGCAGACTTATGGGGTTAAGGCGTTTGGACCGTCCTTCACGTGGGTGTACAATGCGGAGGACGTAGCGGTGCAGTCCTTGACGAATTTGGAGAACATGGACACACCAGTGACAATGAACCAACTGAAGTTTGTGCAGAGTCTGTACGAGCCAGCCCTTCTACAACTGGTCGCCGGCGACATGGCGAAACCAAAGACGAACATCAAGGAAATCCAAGACCGAGCCTCTACTTACCCGAAGCAGCAGTGGATCAATTGGCATTGGGGAGCCGCTCCGGACAGCGTCATCCATCCCTCGCGAAGTATGTCCCCCTGGCAAACACGCAAACACGAAGCACAGCTGGTCAATACAAACTTTCCACACGTGTGCAGAGGCCAATCCGGCAGAGAGGGTACCGTTGCATGATTGGGATGTCAATTGGTTTCGGATCCCTTTGGGGGCCTGGCAATGGAAAGCCGAGGCTCCGTCGCCAAAATGGGAAACGCTGAGCAAGGCGCGGTTTTGGACGGCAATGGGACACACTTTCCCAAAGCATGGGGCATCAATGGACCTTGGTGGCGTGCATGCACGACTGGCATTGCCCTTGGCGGAGGTCGAGTCTACGGAGTCTAGAAAAGTGGATGTGCTGAACATTGAGGCCAGCGGAAAGATGGTCAAAATGCTGTGCGCCCCCTACAAACATCCGCAAGATCCCCTTAAGTTTTTGGAGGCGCTGGACGCCGACAGGATTATTCTGAATGCAAATCTGGCGGACGGTGCTGATTCTGTGAGTCCCGTTGTGATGGCCAAGTTGATGGACAACCCCGAAACTGTGCTTGTGATCTACGGCGACGTGTCGCCCGTGTGGGACGCCCTAGCAACAGTTCTGGAGGCACCTAGAATTGCGGAGAACGATTACTGGTATGAGAAAGTGCAAGTGTGTTACTGGCTACCAGGTGCACGCAAGACGGGAAAAGCTGGAATTCAAGTGAAAGCACTGGTTCTGGTGGCCGGTGTGAAGATCAAGAAAAAGGTATGTACAACGCTGTTGGATTGCAAGGCCTGGCAATGCCTTTGACATCTTGCTACTCCTCATCGTAGATCCCACCGTACATCGGCTTGGGTCGCCGCGAATGTGATGAGCCAGGGTTCATGCTCCTTGTCCTCTATACGTGGCTGGCAATGCTGATGCGGAACAGAGACTGCTCGGACAACGTCATGATCTTCGATCGCGATGTGCACATGGCGGGGAAACTGGCAGCTTTGGATGATCCTCCACAAGTTTGTTCTCTGCAAATGACCAAACAAAAGCGATCGGCTTGGGCACGGAGCTACCATCATGAGGTGACGTAGCGTGTGCAAGCAGGAGTTGACCAGACCAGGTTGGCGCATTGCGAGCTATGGATCCAGTTCAGCATGCCAGTGTGGGTCGAGGACGAGAATGTGGGGTATGCCCGTCTGGAAGTGTCGACTGCAAAGGAAGCAAAGGACTGCAAAAGTCGCAGACGAGGACTTGGAGGATCCTGAGGACGATGACGAAGACCCGGTGCTGCCAGGATCTGATCGGTGATCTCCTCGGAAGTCAACGCAGGTTCGGGCGTTCCAAGTTGGCGATGCAGATGAAGAGGAGCCGGAGGCGAGCCAGGCGCCGAAGCCGAAAAAGCCGAAGACCAAGGCGGCAGCAGAGCCGAAGCAGACGACCCTGACGCAACCCCAGGGGGTGAAGAGGACGCCGAGCCTTCCGGATCCGGGAACAGCAGTGGGCTCTACGTCTAGCCGTAAGATATTGGCAGCGGGATTGAAGAACAAGAAGAAGCCCTAAAGGCGTTGGTGGCACACACAGCTTTGGGTCACACCAAAACAAGCAAAAAGTGAATACAGAGTATCAGTACATTGTGTGTGTCGACACGTGAGGCTTTCGGAATGCGAGGCCTCGCAATACTTACTGCTGCCTTAGGGTCAGTATAATCATCATCTCCAAATGATGCTTCTGAAAAAGAGAGCAGAAATGGCGAGTTGCCTGATCTAGGAATGCGAGGCCTCGGAATGCGAGACGGCAAATCTCGAAGAACAGGGCTGCAGCGTAATTGCAAAGAATTACGTTGATTCATGTCTCGTATTGTGAGGCCTCGCAATACGAATAGGAAAATGGTATACGTTTACAGCATTTCGGAAACCTCCGGCGCAAAAATTGGATTTTTAAGTGTGCAAAAAAAAGCAAGGAGAGGACAACAACAAAAAACAAGTTTTTATAGCCCGAAAACCCCCAAAATATGGTGCTTTTTACGGAAAAGTGGGTAAAATTGCAAAAATAGTGAGAGCTTTTTTGGTGGAAAATCATGCATTTTTGTGGGTAATTGGGCCAAAAAACCGAGTAGTCAAATTTTGTGGTTAAAAAAAGTAGTTAAATCGGGCAAATTACGTGTACCAAATTTGCAGACATCCCGGTACAAAAGCGTACCTAGTTCGGCCGCCTAAGCAACCGTTGAAATGATGCGAAACAGGCAGCAAAAAGTGAAAAGCACTTAGGTTTGTTTTAGCTCCCCGGAAGACACAGATGGTGCTCCTCCGGAGCAAAATTGCTCCTCAGGAGCAATGGGCGTTCTTCTCAAGATCAATGCTTCAAACAAACGAACTGGTTTACTTAAAAAAATTTGGAGAAAATCTCTACTTCAACCTCCAAAGCTAACAAAAATGCAACTTTGATCTGCCTTGTTGGCAATCTTGCATGCACGATGGGCACCGTGTACAAAAAACGTACACATAAGTAATCCAAAAGTGGAAATAAGTCTTTTTGTTTTGGTTCCTGAGGGCCGCTTTTCTTCGGAAACACAATTGTTCCCAAGGAGCAGAGGTGGTGTTCGTCGGGATCAATCATGCAGACATCACTAAAGCCTGTAAGACTCCAAAAATGCGACTTTTATTCCAGTTGTTGGTATCTTTGCAGCCACAATGGGCACCCTTTCTAGAAAATATGCAAAGTACTAAGCAAAAAGTGAAAAAATAACCTTTTTCTGTTTTGGCTCCTCAAGAGCCAAGGCCGGTGCTCCTCAGGAGCCAACTTGCTCCTCAGGAGCAGGGTCGGTGCTCCTCAGGAGCCCCCTCAGGGTCGGAGCTCCTCAGGAGCCAGGGTCGATGCTCCTCAGGAGCCCCCTCGGGGTCGGAGCTCCTCAGGAGCTAGGGTCGGTGCTCCTCAAGAGCAGGAGCCAGGGGTGGCTCCTGCCAGGAGCGGCCATCTCCCACCACCCCCATCTTACCCGCCATCCACAAAATCACAATCCTAACCCTTTCTTACAACACTACTATGAGCCACTACTAATGCTCCATGAGAATCAAGAAAATGAATTTTTGCATTCTCCTTGTGCACAGTGTGCAACCCCTCATCATTCACCCGTAGGCTGCACTTAGGTAATTAAGCGGACGGCGTGTTTTTTTTTGTGTGGTAGCAATTCTCTACCGGGCGTTAGTTCGTATAGTGCGCTTAAGTGGACTGAGATGCGGTATGTACATCGGCGGTTCCCTTGTTTTGGGGCCACTTAGTGTGTCCCTACGCGCTCAGCTGCACCACATGTATATACGGCCTATTAACAGTAAAGCTTAGGCTCAAGGATAGGTGAAGTGGCAGAGCACATCTTGGGCTGAGCTTAGGCCATGTTCTAGCTCTCATGCATTGGCTGATGCTCCGTGGCTCCTTCGTGTGCTGTTGCGCCGTGGGTGGTTTGTGGCTGTGTGTTGGTCTGAGGGGGGGAGGGGGGTGGGGTCATGGTAAAGGTTGTTTGGGAATAGATTGTTGTGGGAGGGGGAGAGGGTGTGAGTGACGGATAATACCTAGTGTGGCGGTTGGGAGGGTAGTGGTGGTGGTGGTGCTGCCGGTGTAGGGGGAGGGCAGGTGTGATGTTCTAAACAGTGTGCATATCGATGACGGGAGCGGAGACGCTCGTGGTTTGATGGCTTTTGGGACCGGTTGTTTTGGTAGTGTTGTATTTGCTTTTCCTTTTCTTGTCCTTCTTATTTGCGGTGGGGTTGGCTTAATTTCTGGCGGCGGTGGTGATGATGATAGTGGCGTGTATTTCATTTCTCTCGGGGGACTGTGTAGTGGATTGTACGTTGATATATTGAAGAATGGGTGAAGAAAGGAACGGCTTTCTGCCGCTCACAACCAGCCAGGAGTCCAAAGGTAAGGGAGCACAGAATTATACCTCCACCTTCGGCCGTATGGAACAAAGACCACCCAGCAAGCGAACCCGTCCCCTCGGCAGAGCCTACGCGTACTAGCGAGCCACCCAGCGTACCAGGACATCAGTCTGACGATGGAATGCCGTTGCTACAGAGTTCTTCAAGCTCTTGCTCCTCACCGCCCGGCCGCTTGGAAGGCCGCTTCTGGAGTTCGTCCAGCGCACCTTCGTCTACAACCAGTGACGTTTCTCCGTGCCTCCCTCCGTCCGGGTATTGGGCACGAGGCGGAGTGACAACCGTACAAGAGGACTTGAACTGGCTAGAGGATGACGCATCAGTTACAGTAACGATATTTCCTGACGAAGCCGACGAGCTGATTCCGGCGCCTGAGCCTACACAAGCCCTTGAGTATCATGTCAGTGCTGTAATACACAATCAACAAAAGCTTCATATGTCCGTGCCATACCTCCCTCGCAGGCCAAGGCCTAGGCATCCAGAAGAGATCGCCCCCGACAACTGGCAGGAGTACTCCCACGGGTGGGCTCTCGACCTATCATACCTCTACGACCGGAGCACCGGCTCCTCCTCTTGAACGCAACTTAAGCTCTGCTCTTAGACGCCGCCGAGCCGACGACCTCGCCACCACCGTCCCTTCTTCACCATAAGGGGCCCATACATTTCCTCTGACTCAGCGGTCTCAGTAAGCAGGCCTGCCTATACTCACTGTCTGTTTTCTTTGATCCTGAGACAATGTCACCCTTCTATTTCAGCAACATCAAAAACCTTGAGTTTCGCTCACGTGCTACGAGGGTCGGCTTCTGAGGTTTTCCCCTAGGGGTGAAACAGCGGGGTTTCGAAACTCTTCAGGGCACCAACTGCCTGGCTATCCGGCTCCTACAGTTTCTTGTATGTTTTTACCTTTTGACACCTTGTCCACAAATTCCTATTTTTTCCACACTCACCGGTGTCGCCCTCTGGCACACAGCCTGAGTAGTGTTCCATTCTTCCACAAGAATTATCTATCTCCCACCAGACCACCACCGCATACCAGTCCACGCACTTCAAACACGTACACATGTGACTACCCACAACACACGCCTACACACATTTACACACAACACACAACACATACACACTCCAACAAGCCTCTTACTAATATATTCCACCCGCACACCCGCCAACCACACACACCAGATACACCTCAGGTCTTCACACGCAACTAAACCCACCTATGATATAGATAAATCCGCTGAGGATGTACATAATGGAAATGGGGAAGCAGCCCATGAGCAAGTTGTGAGAACTCATCATCATCATCATCATCATTGGCCAACATGAGATCCATATGGCCACATTGCAGCAACAAAAACGAAAAACCGATCCGCGCTGTCCAACATCTGAGATCCATGATCCATCATGATCCCTGATCCATGATAATGGGGGGATCTGAGGTCTGACATCTGGGCGCCCAATAACCACACGAGAGATGCCTATGTGTGTGAGGCATCCCCCCACCAAGGTGTCGGTCGCTTTGAGTCTGTATCTGAGTTCTGTAACACATTTGCACGTCAAAATCAGATCGGTTGATGATTCACAAAGAACGTCATCATCTTCAGGGTCAGCCACCATCCAACTGCCATCAGTTATTGCCCAAATGTGACGCTGTGTATGGTCCCCCGATTTTTTTTTGGGGGGGGGTGGAATGCACCCTGATTTTGCACTGTTCCAGCTCAACCAGACCCATGCTGTAGCAGTTTTTTTATGTGAAATGGAATGCTGTTGCACAAAATTGAAAATTGGCAGTTCCCAGGCCGCATGGGTGTATGTTCAGGTGACTATCTCTCCAGGACTGAAAAACCTGGCCTTGAGTCACGCAACACAAAATTCACAATGCATTTATATCAGCAATGCCAATTGTATTGCTGTCCTGCTTGCAGATTTTGGTACTGCAGCAAACATTGCTCACTACGCTAAACCTGACCCACAACAACAGGCTTGTCAGGCCAAGCCTGATGTCAAGGATTTCGTCGAAAAAGGATGGCTGTGGAGCGTGACACCAGAAACTTTCTTCTCGCCCAGGATCAGGACATAGCAGAGGAGCAAATATGGACCCACCAACGTGGACAAACCTTCTCCGTATAATCTTCCCGTGACTCTAAGTCCTAATGCCCTGACGTCTCCTCATAAATACTGGCGCTCAGCTTGCAGAACAGCTATTTTGCACCCTGCTGATGGGCTGATGGAATGATGAACGCATAGATAAACAAAACAACAAAAACTGCGAACAACAACAACAACAACAACAACAACAACAACAACAACAACAACAACAACAACAACAACAACAACAACAACAACAATGCAGACATACATTGTTTCACACCACTTACAACCGATATGCACTGACATAATCCCCCTGAAGATTACCCATGAAGAGTTGCCCACCGTGCTCTGTGACTGCTGAAACCGTGGATGCAGCTTCACCATTAGGGTCCATCAACACATCCAGAATTTCACCGCTTGGTGAGATCTTCAGCACACAACCCCAACGCTTGACAATATGCTTGGTCAAATCCAAAGTAATGGCGGCATGTGCAATGACATGGCGGGCAAGTCTAGGCCGCAGAATCCTCAGCAATGGACTCAGGGGTGCCTGAGCAAAGGAAATCAGGGCCTGCTCAAACTGCATAGTAACCGAGGCGAGGGAGAGGGCCTGTGGGGCGAGGGGGAGGGGTCTGTGGGGCGAGGGTAGGGATCTGTGGGGCGAGGGTAGGGATCTGTGGGGCGATGGGGAGGGGTCTTTGGGGCGAGGGGGAGGAACCTCCTTGCATTCGCATTGAACAATACATAAAATTGTCACCAATGGAGACTGATGGAGGGACGAAGATGACCCAGACACTTCAACTAGGCCTTGGATATCCAATCCATATACTTGCCTCCAGTTTCATCATACTCCTCGCCATTAAGCACTTCGTTCAACCGACTGACCGTGTTCCAGGCTGCAATCCACGCCATATCCCCGGCTTCTGGCTCACAGTGTGGTTCTATTTGACATTTCTCCTCAGGCTCAGCATCCACAGCATTTTTCTGGGTAGCCCTTCTACTTCAGTCGCAGTGGTGGTGTTTTCTTCATAACTCCTTCTTTTGTGCACAATGTCACCAAATCGGCAAAACAATTGTCCGCATGGGGTCTACACAAACTATGACCCGTTTTGGCAGCAGAACAGCAAAAATACCCGCATGATAGCACTGCACCTGCATGTTGCATGTAGTAACCACTGTACAGCAAGCATGCCACCTCCAGAAGTGGGTATCAGCAGCCATTGCTGGCAATTTACAACCCCTGCTGTCTACAAATAAAGCTCCGACAAAATGCACAGCACTGTTGCACGGCTCTTTTAAGCAATGCTCCAGCAGCACCCGCTTTTGGGAATTGTCTTACGTGGGCCTCGAACAGCGGTTGCGGAGACTAGCAAAATTGTTTGAGACCTTACCTGCACCAGGCTGCACTGATTCAGAAAAGCTTGCTCGCTACCACGTGAGCACAGCCAGACTGCAATGGATACACCAGAGGTGCTCAATCTCTTATTTGACATTGCGTAGTTTGCGACCGCGGTGTCATGAACGAACCTCAAAATACGAAGACTTCTGAGCTTGCTTGTTGCGTGTGCTAATGGGGGGTAACGGAGGTTCAACTTGGCCGCATATTGGGAACTGTGCAACTGTCCGGTGAGAGACTAAATGGTTGATACCACTTGCAAACTGACTGAACGGGTGCTTTGTTTTGGTCAGAAGGTATATTTCCCATATGCTGCTGCTGCTGCTGCTGTTAGTTTTGGTGATTGAGCATGAAAATCTGATGCCCGAGTTGTTCTTACATTTGGCCCCACGTCAGCGTCCGACAGCAGAACCACGTGATTATGTGGTGAGAAGGAGTGGTGATGCGTGATGATGCAGTGAGGCAAAAGCACAGAACCAATCGTGTTGACAGCAGCGAGAAATTGGCAGAAAGCAGTGCTGGTCGTGAACCGGCAGCATGCTGGGATGGGGCACAGCGTCAGTGAGGCACAGCGGCAGATATGGGATGTACAAAAAAACCGCACTTTACCAAAAAAACCACCAATTCTTAACATAAAACCAACCCGCCCCCAGCCCGTGTTTACCAAAAAACCCCCAATTCTGACCAACCCTCCCCCCCAACATTACCACCCCCAACCCCCAGCCAGAAACACCCCCATTCCTTTCCAAACCCCCCCCCCCCCCCATTCTTACCACAATCCCCCCCCATCCTGACCAGGAAAACCCCCAGTTCCTTACCAGAAAACCCCCTGATTCTTACGAGAACCCGGACCCCCCAGACGCTTGTACACCCCCTGCCACACACACGTACCAAGAACCGTCTTGGGGGCTCCAGAGAGGAGCGGAATGAAAGCGGCTACATAACCCCCTGCTGTCTTGGGGTCCCCAAAGCGGGAGGAGTCAAAATGGCCACAAAACCCCTGCCTTCTGGGGTCCCAGTGTGGGGGGAAATCAAAGTGGCCGCCAAAGGGGTCCCATAGGAGGGGGGATCAATCCGGATCCATAGCTCCAAACCTTACCGAAACCCCCTCCCCCAAAATACCCCCAAAACCCTCCAATTGTTGCCAAAAAACCCCGCCTTACGAACCCCCCCCCCAATTTCTCACCAAACATCCCCCCAAACCTGACCAATCCCCCCCCGCCCCCCCCGCCCGCCTGCGAGGGGATTTTGGGTTTTGGTTTTTTTGTGGTAAAAACGGGTTGTTTTGTACCAAGGATTCGGGTTTTTTTTATGGAATGCGTCAAGCGGCAGATGGCGCAGCTGCACTATCGGCATTCCAACAACAGCTGGTGAAGAGGGAGCACAGCAGGGGACAGGGCTGATCGTCTGACACTGTCGACATTCTCTGACCAGGGGCGTCTTTAACGAAGATAACAAAAAAATGCAGGACACAATACACCCAAACCCCAAGAAACACACACACCAACCGCACAGACCAACTGGGAACTACTGGTATCCCCCGAAAAATACACCGTCAGCTGTTGACCTGTGGCCCACCGCCACCCACCGCCCATGTAGTCATTGTGGGCGGTGGGGGTTGGGGTTCTTAGCCAGGGCACCGGTTAACGAATGCTGTAGTTTTGTAAAAACAGGGACAGCCGACAGTTTGAGTTGCAGAGCGACATGAACCGACAGTCGTGGGCAATGGACGATGAAGCGACGGTGGTGGGCAGCTGACGGCGATTGGGTAGAAGCGACACATCGACATACCACAAGGCAAACCCAAAAGTTGCCGTCAGAAGCCCTGGACATGCCATCCGGATAGCCAGGGAGCTTATCAATCAGCACATCAACTTCCCCTGTTTTTGGGCCCTTCAACCATTTGCGCAGAATGCGGAAGCCATTTGTTTCCACCACAAGCACATAGTCCCCTCCAGGGCCCATGGCCACTCCGTTTGCAAACCATAGGTCCGCCATCAACACCTCTGTCCGTCCGCTCTTCAAGTCATACCGCAGCAGCCTGTTCAGCAATGTCGGGGGCAGTGCACTTAGGACAGCGCAGGACACTTAGGAAGCGGGATGGAAGCCACATGGGGCTCAGATTCCCTGCCACGACTATTGGAAGGGCTGGAGATACCAAACCGCCCATCCAGTGAGAGTGGTGTTGGGGGCTTATTGGGCAGGGGACCGACCCCTGCGGTTTTGTATTTTTCACGTACAATTTCATCGGTAGTTTGGTGTGGGAATGCTCAGGACTGGGGTGGGGGGTTGTCGTTGCGTGGGTGAAGTTGGCATGCGGTGCTGCTTGAGGGGCTGGATCACCTGCCGGTGGTGTCTCCTGCCATTTTGTTGAGCAGGTAACTGCGCATAGTGTCGTAGAATCCCAGAGGGTTGTGTGCCACCACCTGAGTGGCGGAGCTCGTGAAGTATATTGCCTGGTCCTCCATATCAATGTCCAAATCGTTCACATAGTTGAGCGGCTTGCCGTCAACGCTGTTCGCCAGGATGCGCAGTGCATGGGTCTTCGTGTTCACCTGAGGTGCAGGGGTCATCGACACAGCCTCCACATGCTTCATCTTTATCGATTATGTGCAGTAAAACAATTCGCCAGTTTCAGAGGTTCCTTAGACCACGCACAGGCACCTCACCCAAGCTTTGCGAGCAGATGCCGAAACGCCCAAGTTCAGTGGCCTGGAACGAAAAAATATGGTCACCTGCCCCCCCCCCTCCCCCCATGACCCATACGGCTCCAGAATGGACTTTTCTTGCAGATTTCAAAAAGGTAACATAAACCCCCCCCATGTTTGCGCATCGGAGCAAAACTTGTAAAAAAAAATTCCCAAAAAGTGGCAAAACACACAAAGTTGGCACATTATGAATGAGTCCGAGAGATATGCTTTGAGTGTGGCAGCTTTAAACTGTGTGACCAGCAGGCAAACTATTGCTTGCCCAGTCTCAGCACTGACTCTGCGCATAGGGCTGTTGCACCCCAACCATTTCGCATCAGTAAAGACCTGAGCAGTTGCAGTTTCAATTGTGATTCAGCCCTGCAGTCAAATTCTATTGCCTTCGGCAAGTCCACCTCGCAGAGAATCTACCCCAAGCAAGGCACACACAAAATAGGGGAAAAAATACATAAATACGGGCTATAACATGCGTTACGTATCTTGGATGGTCATTTTAGGTGATCACAATGTCAAAAAAATAAGTTTTGAACACGTCGATTTTTGAGCTGTATAGGCTGAAAAACTGCATAAGCAGGTTCTGTACCAATCCCGTTTGACCCCCCCACCCCCCACCCCGCACCCAATACCCAAATAGGGTGAAAAACACGTAACTACGGCCTAAAACATGCTTTACATAGCTTGGATGGTCATTTTAAGTGATCATGGTATCAAAAAAACAAGGGTCGAAAACTTGGATTTTTGAGCTGCCTAGGGTGAAAAACTACATAAGCCGGTTGTGTCCCATTCCCTTGGGAGCCCCCCCCCCCCCCTGGGACCTAATACCCAAATAGGGTGAAAACCATGTAAATACGGCCAAAAACATGCTTTACATATGGTCATTTTAGGTGATCACAATATCATAAAACAAGTTTCGAAAACTTCGATTTTTGAGCTGCCTAGGGTGAAAAACTGCATGAGCAGGTTGTGTACCAATCCCTTGGGACCCCCCCCCCCCCGCTCCTCGACCTAATACCCAAATAGGGTGAAAAACACGTAAATACGGCATTCGTCTATTAGCGTCCGTTGGCCTATGTACAGAGGCAGAGGGGCGGGGAGGTGGGCCGAGTCGAGTTCAAGCGCCCGTGGCCTCCCCTACAAGCCCCCGGCCTGTGCCCGCACGGCGGCCAGGAGGGAAGAGCCGGAGGGGACTAGGTCTCTTCCGTGCTGGCCCTGCCGTGCTGCCGCCGTGGCGGCAGTGTGGAGTGGGATGGCGAAGGCGCTGAGGGCGTGTCCGCCACTAGGTCGAGGAGCTCCCCCCTGCGGCGCCAGCTGCAGTGTGAGGGGGGGGGGGCGTACGCGGAGCATGTCCGCTACTAACCTGGTGGCCTGCGGCTGAGGCCGTCTCCGACCCCTGGATGGGGATCGACGCCGCGGTAAAAGCGCGACTACTCAGGGCCGCCGAAATGCGGCCAAAAACGTCAAGGAGCGACGCCGGGGGGGGCTGCTCTTCTTCTAGGGGGGGCGGAGGGGGTGGGTCCTGCGGTGCGGGTTGCGCCCCCGTGGAGTCAGTGGGGACGGAGGTGCCCGCGGGCATCGGCCCGGGGCCGCCGTCTCCTCCGGCCGCTGGTGGGGGGGAGAATGGGTCAGCGTCCCCCCCGCCCGATCGCGGTGGCCCCTCATCTACCGAGCCCCCCCGGTCAGCCAGGAGGTCAGGCGCCCGGCGCTTCGGGGGTCTGGGGCCGTCTGGTCCCAATGCCGAGGAGAGGCGGGTGCCCAGCGTTCCGGATGGGGCCGCGCACCGGCGTGTCGCCGGGGGGCCCGAGTCCGGGAGGGCATGGGAGGCTGGGTGGGCCCGCCCCAGCCAGGGGGACAGTGCAGCTGCTCCCGCGCGTCGGACCTCAGGGATGAGTACCTGGAGTCCCAGCACGACCCGGGGCGGGGCCCTCGGACAGCGTGGGCCCGCCGCGGGGTCACTGTGTCCCTCGTGGCCCGCCCGGCAGCAGCGACTGATGCCCCAGCCCAGGCTTCTGCACCCGGCACACGACGGCGCCCCATGCTCCAAGCAGAGCGCGCCCTGCGTGCCACTGCCCGCTCCCGGTGGGTGGCTGCGCTGCGGGGCTGCAAGCAGGACGCTTCTGAGCGGTGCCCGTGGGGGCCTCCTGGCATACGGGAGTAGGGGGAGGGGGGCCTCGAGGGGGCGGGGGAAGTAGTCCACAAGAAAACGGTCGCCCAGCGGCGGCCACATGCGGGCGGGCGGGCGCAGGCACCTGACCCACGAGTCCCAGCAGTGCGTCGCCAGGCGCATAAGCTGCAGCATGGCCTCGTGGCGCGCCGCGAAGAACGGGTGGGCCGTGAGCCCCGCGCACACGTGGCCCCCCTGGGGGAGGAGCGAGCGGCAGCGCCCCAGCGGGGCCCCGCCCGGCAGCGTGCCCGCCACCAGGTGGCACTCCGCCAAGCCTACTGCCTTGCGCAGGACTTGGGCTCGCTCCCCAAGCGGCAGGCGCGTTCCCCAGCAGGGCCCCGCCCGGCAGCGTGCCCGCCACCAGGTGGCGCTCCGCCAGGCCTACTGCCTTGCGCAGGACTTGGGCTCGCTCCCCCAGCGGCAGGCGCGTTCCCCGCAGCCGGTGGTCCAGGGAGGCCGGGAGCGCCCGCCCCACAAACGCCTCATAGTCCAAGGCCAGCTCAGCCTAGGAGACTTCCGCCGGCCCCGGCATCCAGGCTAGCGCCCGTGCCCACGGGACCAAGTCCTGGATGAAGTCCTGGGGCCACCGCCAGCCCGGCGGGGTCCCCGGCCGGAGCCGTGGCTGGTGGCGGATGGTGTCCCCTGGCAGGGGGCCGACAAAGTCGTCCCAGGGGTAGGGGTTGCGGGGCCGTGGACGCGGCTGGTCCGGGAAGAGGGAGTCCCCATGGCCCGGCTGGTCCCCCTGGCTGGCTGCCATGCGGGCAGCGAAGACCGCCAGGTACATGCCATAAAGGCGGTACAGGAACTCGTCCAGAAGTCCCCGGTCCACCCCCTACGCCAGCCGGAGGGAAAATAGGCCCGCCTTCCGCAAGCAGGATGGCCACTGGTCCGGCGGCCCCAGGTGGGGGATTGCCATCGCCGCGTCACTGAGCCAGGGACGCCATGTCTCTTCGGCACTTTCCCACTCCGGGCAGTACCACAGGACGTGGACTTCGTCCTCGTGTGCCGCGCCGCAGTGGGGGCACGCGGAATTGGTGCGCATGCTGTGGCCCGACACCCTAGCCGCTGTCCACAGGGCCCTGGCCATGAGGCTGCGCAGCAGCGACTTCTCCAACTCGGTGCAGGCGGCGCGCAGCGCCGCGCGGCAGGCAGGGCCGTCCGCCCCGTCGCCCAGTCCCCCAAAAGTGACCACGCGCTGCGCCTCAAGCTGGCGCGAGGAATGGCAGCGAAGGCTGTCCCGGACCCGGTGTTGGAGCTGGCGTAGGGGCTCCTGCACGAAGTGTACCGGGTGCTCTTGCCCCGGGACGTCCCAACACCACCAGCCCTCGCGCGGGCTCCAGCCAAGGCTGGCAGCCATACGGAGCGCGTGCCCCACCGGGCCCGTCCCGGGAGGGCGGCCACCCAAGTCCCAGATAGCTTGTTTGACTTCCGGCCGCCGGGCCACCCGGGCCAGCCAGAGGAGCCGCTCGTCCCGCGTGTGCATGACTAGGGAGACGCGGTGCCCCTTAGAAAGAAACGTGAAGATAATCTCCTTGGCCCGAGACAAGCGCCTGGCTCCCCACAGGGTGCGCACGACCGCAGTCTCCAGCCCCTGCAGATCGGGTTCCATCACCGATGCGACGGCCACCCCATGGAGCGCCAGCGGGATGACCGGCGTGCTGATTGCCCGCTCCCGGCGGTCATAGATGGAGAGGTGGGGGAGGCGGCGAAGGGCGCTCCATCCTGCTTCCAGGCGCCGGGACAGCACCGGCCCCGTGACCCTGGGGCCTCCAACGGCGACGTCCACGCCGAGCTAGCGGAAAGTCCCCGCCAGCGGGATCAGGACTCCCCGGAGCAGGACTGCCGGGGCGCCCTGTTCCCCCTAGACCCAGGAGCAGGATTTGTCCACGCGGACGTCTTGGCCTGTGACCTGCAGCCACTCCTCCGTCGCGGGGACCGTCCCCTAGAGGGATGCCGCGCCTAGGGCCACCGCCCGGGTGTCATCCGCATAGCCCGACGACCACAGCGCAGCGTAGCCGGGGCCTGCATCCTTGAGGGGGAGTGGCCCCCCCGGCTCCAGGTCCTCCGCCGCATCCTCGTCAAGAACGGGGGGAAGGGCGGCCGTCCGCACGCACACCTGCCGGCGCAGGGAGTCTACCTCCCATTTCCACATTGTGGTGAGTAAATTGACCAGGATCACCGACAGGGGGCACCCCTGGAGAATGCCGTTGGTGGCCTGCCACCACACGCCGAGGGCCCCGGCGATCTTGAAGGCCCGGCGGAGCTGCTTGTACATGGCCCTCAGGGCACGGCACGTGCCCGGGTCCATGCCCAGCTCCAACGCCAGGGCCAACACGACCGCCTAGGGGATGAGATCGAAACACTTGACGTAGTCGATGTTCATCCCCGCGACGGCCCATCCACGGAGGCGGCACAACTCCAGGAGGACCTACGTCACCGCCGCCCCATCCAGGGCGCTCCATGCGGGGCGGAAACCAAAGGCCGCCGGGTGGGCCCAGGACTCTTGCCACGCAATGGCGTCCGCCAAGCGCACGCCCGCCCACAGCCGGTAGACCATGGACAGGACCGTGAGCGGGCGGGTGTTCAGGGGCCCCGGCGGGCCCTCCTTGGGGATGAGGGCTGTGTAGCCCTCGGCTAGGCGGGTCGGCCATTTGCCAAGACGCTCTACCTCCCGCAGGAGGTCCACCAGCCAGCCCAGCACCCCATCGGGAAGGGAGTGGAGGTCGGCCAGACTCCACCCGTCCAGCCCTAGCGCTCAGGGCTTCATGCGGGAGAGCCCTTTGCGCAGGCGGGGGCCGTCTAGCCGTGAGGCAATCATGCGGACCTGCCGGACATGGTGCCCATATCGGCAGAGGAAGGCTGTGGGGTCCGGCTCGGGTCCGTCGCATACTTGCAGTTTATCGGGCGCTAGGCGTCCTGCAAGAGGCCATCCATCTCCGCCAGAATGGCCGTGGCAGTGCCATCCAGCCCGGAGAGGAAGGTGACCGGTGGGGCGGAGGACTCACCCTTCAGCCACCGGTACACCGCCCCCTGGTCGGAGGTCCGGGCCTCCTCCAACCAAGAGCGCCACTCGCGGAGGCGGTCTTGGTCCTCCGCCCGGAGCGCGGCCCGGACCTTGCCTGTTAGCGTCGTACGGAGGCGGCGGAATGACGCCAGCGGGGCCAGCCCGTCGTGCGAGCCTCCCAAGGCGACGCCGGAGCGCCGCCCACGCCTGTTGTACCCTGTTCGGCATCGCCTCTACGCCTTGCGCCAGTCGCCCCAGCCAGCGGAGTACGTCCCGGAGGGGGCCCTGGGCCGCCTGGATGCACGCCAGAGGGCATGTGAGCGGTCCCCCGGTGTCCCAGCGCTGCTTGGGGCAGAGGCGCACCTCTCGCAGCAGCTGGTCCGTACCCTTGCCGCGGGGGAGGTCAGGGGGGGCCAGCGGGAGCGTGGCCCCAGCCGGGAGAGAGTCGGGGGTGATGTCCTGGCAGGCCAGGGCGAGGAGGGTTTCTTCCGCGGCCGTGGTCCAGAAAGCCCAGGCCCAGTACACATCCCCGGCGGATAGGGCCTCTTGCTAGCCGGCCTCCAGGGGGTCCAGGAGGCGCTACATGAGGAGGAGCCGCTCATGCTCCTCCCGCGGAGCCAGCGCAACACGCTTGGGGCGGAAGAACTTCAACACCCGCTGTGACAAGCCCTTCAGGTGAAGGTCGAAGCGTACCGGGGCATGGCCTGGGATGGCCCCGCGTGGCAGCCGTTCCGCCGCGTGGAGCAATGTTGCCAGTCGCGTGTCGACTAGCAGCCCGTCCATGCGAGAGGGGCGTGTGCCCTCCGGGCCCTGGTACGAGCGGAGAGGGTCCCGCCCCGGGGCGGACGCCAGCTCAAGGTCCGCGTCCACCAGTCGGCGAGTCAAGAGGGACACCAGGACGGACGGCGGTGCCCGCAGCGGGTAGTCGAGGTCGAAGTTGAGGTACCCCCCCACCAGCTGGCGGGCCGTCCCGTGGCGTGGTCCCAGAAGACACGGTTGAGGGCCGGCTGGGCGGATACGCCGTACGCTACTTGGGCATGCAAGGAATCCGCCCCCCGCCCCAGGCCCACCAAGACATGGCACCAGCGGGTGGAGTGCCACAGGGTTTGGGCGAGGGTATCCGCCTCGCTCCGGGGCGCCCCTTTGGGGGGGAGGATTTGCCTTGCGGGGATGCACTGGCGAACCAGGATACCCATCCCCCCGGCTGGCGCATCCCAAATGCCCCCCCCCCCCCCCCTCCAGGACTCCAAGGGCGGCCCCAGAAAGCTTGCCACCCTCAGGCCCCGGCCTGGGCGCGCATCACTTGTTGCGCAACCGCCGTGAGGCGGGTCTCGGATATCAGCACCACGTCGGCGTGCCACTCGGCGACCGTATTGGCTTGCGCCACACGCATCGGCCCTAGGTGGGGTTCCACGTCTCCGCAGCGCAGCAGCAGAAGGGGGGGGAAGACCCGGCAGTACCCCACCGGGACGGGGGGGAGAGCGGAGCCCTGGCGGCCCCAACGGGGGGGACGGGAGGGGGGGATAACCCACCCAACCCACGTACTCAGTCACCAGTGGTCAGAGGGTGCGAAGGGAGGGGCCAGAGGGGCAGCAAAGCATGCCTGCAGGTTGATCTCTGCTCCCGGGTTTGCTGCACCGTGGTCAGGCGGTCGGCGATGGACGCCAGCGTAGAGCGGGGGCGCTGGGTGGTGGAGGGGGCGGCGTAGGGGGAGGTGGCGGCCCGCCTTTGGCAGGCGGCATGGGGGGGGGGGCGGTGGCGTGCGCGGGGGGTGACCTTGCTCCCATCCGCCGGCAAGGCGGCAAGCTTCCTTGCCGACCTCGTGCAGGAGGTCCCGGTGAAGCCCCGAGTCTACGCGGCGGAGGACGTCGGGCCACCGGGGTGGCGTGGATCTCCCCCGGCTCTGGCAGGGTGGCCCACCAGATGGCGGTGACCAGGGGGAGGAGGGCGTGCACCGCGTGGGCCACCTCAAGCCATGTCGCCGCGGGCCCGGGGTAGGGGGGGGGGGCTGGCGGGCGGGGTCGTTGTCCCACACCCGGCCCCACCAGTCCACCCCCACGGTGTGGCGCCTGCTGGCGGCGGTCTCTCCCTCGAAGAGGGTGAGGCGGCGGAGCGGGCGGAGCTCCACCTGGCCGTGCCGGGTTGGCCGCCACAGCGCCGTGCCCGTCTCCTCATGCCACATGAGCGCCAAGTACCAGCGCCATGTGTAGGGGCGGCGGGCGCTGCGGGCGTCCGGCTGGGGGGGGACCTGGGGGTACCTCCACTGCAGGGCTTGGCCCACAGTGGCCCCCTTGGTTCTGAACTCGGGGCCACTGGGGAGCGGGACGGCAGACAGCCAGACTGGGCCGTCCCCGCGCTGGTGGTGGGTGTGCCACCACCCATTCTAGGCCTCGGCCAGGAGGTCTTGGAGGCGCAGGACCCCAGGGCACAGCTCCACAAGGGGGGCCACGGCACAAACGGTGCTGGCCCATCCCCGGCGCTGGTGGGGGGCGGGGAACACCAGGGTGGACTGGGTGTGCCACCATCGCAGCAGGGCGAGCCCATGGTGCCGTCGCCGGTGCCAAGGGAGTGGGGGTGCTGGGGCCGCGTGCCCGCGCCCTCGCCCCCGGCCTCGTCCTCGTTGTCGTCCTAGCGGTCCCCGTGCCATGGGCAAAAAAAGCTGGTGGCAGGACACAGGGGGGCCACGGCAGGTCGCAGGAGGGCCGGGGCAGTGGTCGGAGGGGGGGGGGGGGGGGGCGGCTTCGTGCCGTCGTGGGGTCCATCCCAGCCGGTCCCCGGTTAGCCAGTGCACCCTGTCGGCTCCGCCCGCGGCCGCCGTCCGTTTTGGCGGTGGGGGGGGAAGGGTGGGGGGTTCCTTGACACGCCCCTGGCTGCGCCCAGCGCGAGGGACAGCCGCAGCGCCGCGCCGGCTTGGTCCCATGCCATCCCGCAACCGCCCCACGCCGGTGTGGAGCCCCTTGCCACCGCCCGTGCAGAGCCCCCCCACCGAGAGGGGCCCAGAGCCATCACCTTGTCGCGGGGCGCCCTCTTGGGCTGTGGACGTATAGACACCCTCCTGCCGCATTGAGGGTCCGGGCCCCAGGCCCATCCCAAGGGGGAACCCACCGGTGCTGAGTCCGCCGCCATTACCACGAGTGTTAGCCCTAGGCGCAGCCGGCAGGGTGTCAGGGGGTCGGTTTGGGGCGCCACGGCTGGCGCCTCTGCTGGTTTGGCCGCCGGCATCGGTGGGCGTGGGCATGGGCCCGCTGTCGCCCTCAGCTGTCGCACATCCCACCCCCAATGCTCCCTGGTTAGGCGGAACTCGCTGCCTGCCCGTCCCATGGACGGCGCCTCTCCCGGGCTGGGCGCTGGGATCGGCCGGCGGGGGCGTGGGCTCGCCGTCACCTCCAGCCGCCGCGCATCCCATCCCCCTTGCTCCCCGGTTAGACGGTATACGCCGCATGTCCGCCCCACGGACGCTGCTTCTCCCAAGGGGGGGGGGAGAGGGGGGGGAGTCCCTGGCCACCGTCCCGGTCATTCCCGGTGCGAGGGGCAGCCGCATTGCCGCGGCGGCTGTGCCCCATGCCATACCGCCACCACCCCACTCCGGTGTGGGACCCCCTGCCACCGCCCTGGCTGGTTCCCTCCCCCGGAGGGGACCCAGGGCCATCACCTCGTCCCGGGGCGCCCGCATGGGCTGTGGGCGTATATACACCCTCCTGCCGGGCAGGGGGTCCGGTCCCTGGGGCCGTCTCAAGGGGGGGGTTGCCGGGGCTGGAGCAGCTGCCATAACCGCCGTCACCAACACCGGGTGTGACCGGTAGGGTGCCAGGGGGTGTGGTCGTGTCGCCGCCCCCCCGTACTTCACCACCCAGGCCCTTGACAGCCACCGTGGGCAGGCCATCGCATGTAGGCAGAGAGTCAGGAGGAGGAGGGCTAAGAACATTAAAGGATGTCTTCCTCCTCCTCGTCCACGTCGACCACTGCCGACTCTGCGTTGGCCATGGCCAAATCCCCCGTGTGGTCCGGGGTCTCCCGGGCCGCCTCCGGCTGCTGCTGGCCCTCCCCGGATCCCTCCGGGTGCGTTATTTGGGCCTTGGGGCCCACGGGCTGCTAGCGGCCTTGGCGGGAGCTGCGGGTGGTCCGCTCCCAGAGGCGGCTAGGGAGGCGGGTGTTGGGCGTGCCCAGCCGGACACCCTGCCAGTCCTCAGGCACCCCCTCCAGCTCGAGGTCAAAGACCGGCCGGTCGAGGGTGCCGTGGGCCAGCTGGGTGCAGCGGTGGACGCAGATGGGCACCTCTTGCCCAACAGCATCCTCGGCGTAGCGCCGGAGCTGCGCATACTCGTCCACCGCCAGGCCCAGCTGCGCCGGTTAGCCCCGGGCTTGCACAGAGGTAGTCTGCGCCGGGGCCGGCGCACATAGCGGTCCGGCGATGTGCGCTACTACCTTGGGGTCCGCTAGCTTGGTCCTCCAGACGCGGACTCCCACGTTGCTGGGGGCACCCCCGTCCACTAGTCTCGCAAAATCGATTGGAGCTCCTGGTCCTCGGCGAGGGTCTTCCAAACCTCCAGGGAGGGCCCGCGGCGCTCCGGCGGCTGCTTGTACCACAACACGAACGCGGGATGTTGGCAGATGGCGCCCGTGACTATCCACGGCCTGAAATGGACACCCCGGGCCTTGCCGCCGGCACGCATCACCAACGGCGCCACCACCGACGGGAGATCCGCTGAGACCTCGACCTTCGACCCCCGGACTGCCGCCTGCATGGGCGGGGGGTGGGACAGGGCCGCCCCCATGAGTGGCTTGAGATGCCGCCAGGCGTGGTCCTTGCCAAAGGCACCCACGTGGACCCGACGTATGTCGGCATCCGCCAGGACCACCGGGTCCCGAATGCAGACGACCCGGACTGTGGACGGCAGGGGGTCCAGCGGCGCTGGATCTATGTCCGGGAGCTCAGCCGCCTCCCGCTCGTCATCCTCTGGGAGACACTCCTAGACGAGTTGCAGAACATGCCCCGGCGGAGCGGGGTCCACCACCTCCGGGTCGGCCGTCTCCCAGGGTTGGCGCTCGGTCCGAACCACGCCCTGCAGGGACGTGCCCGGTACCGCTAGACTGGTCTTCGAGCGGCGGAGAGCCTGCAGCAGGGTCGCCACCGCGGGGGCACGCTTTGCTGCCCCCCTGGACGTGCACCAACGCCGTGACCCGCTGGACGCCATCATGCGCTGTGAGGGCGGCCGCAGCCGCGGGGTGGGCCTCGTGGACCGTGCAGCCCACCAAGGCCACACATCGTAGGGCTCCCTCCTGGGAGGGCTGCTTCCATTCAGCCGGGTGTCGTCCCGGCATGATTTGGGCGATGCCCCGTTCCCGGATCGTGTCCCAGGACTCGCCTTGGTACAGGCGGAGCGGCTGCACAGCCGTTGTCGAAGGGAGCAGGGCCCAGAGGGCTGTTGCCGTGGGTTGTATTGGCGGGAGCGCCGCCTTGGTGCGGCCAGCGGCCGCCACCACCCGCACCACGCCCGGCCGGGATCCCCGCGCAGCAAATCGCATCGCTGAGGCGTAGGTCGCGCCACCGGGGTCAGCCTGCTGGGGGGGCGGGGGAGCGGACCCCTCCGCGACGCCTCCCACTCCCCACACGTCTTGTCGTGAACCTGCACGTGGTGAGGCTGCCTAGCGGAACTACAACTTTCTTGCATTTTCCTTTGACGCATCCGCGTCTTCCCTTGCTTTCGCCCTCGCACCCTGAGCACGATGGGTGACCAAGCGGGGGTGGCCACCTAGTTGGCTGCCCTCCTACAGCGCCCCGCGGTCCTTACGGCCATAGGCGCGATGCTGGCTCTTTTTCTCGCAGGTGCACCGCCCGCGACCATTGACGAAGGGGCGGCGCGCAGCCGCTCCCGTACCAAGGGGTGCAAGGGGGGTGGTGGATCCGCCCCCCCCCCCCCCCACACTGCGGAGCAGGCGATGATCGCCTCGCTCCAGCGCCAGATTGCGTCCCTTGAGGGCGTGATCAACACCCTCCGCCGCGAGGTGGCGGAGTCGCGGGGCGAGCCAGCCCCGACGCGGCCCAGGGCAGCCACAGCGGCCCCGGCTGCATCGACAACAGCGGCGGCAAAGTCCAAGGCTGCAACGACTACCGCGACTGCAGCAGTTGACAAGGCGGCTGCCTCCACATCCAGGGCGGCCACTACATGGCAGCTGGCGGGGCAAAACCACAGCCGGCGTTCCAAGAACGCCAAGGCAAAGCAGGCGGCTGCAGCGCCCCGGGGTTCCCCCCCTGCACCCCCGTCCCAGTGCGTGTGGAGTGGCACTGGCTCAGGCTAGCGGAGCCTGGAGCACCGCGACGAGTGTCTCTACCGATCGGGGCATCTTCCCGTCCACCCCTTCGCCTCCTCACAGCCTTACTGGACACGGGAGGACATCAAGATAGCCCGGGGCAACATGAAAAACACGTCAATACGGCCTAAAACCTGGTTTACATACCTCGGATGGACATATTGTGTGGTCACAATAGCAAAAAAAACAAGTTTCGAAAACTTCGATTTTTGAGCTGCCTAGGGTGAAAAACTACATAAGCTGGTTGTGTACCAATCCCTTGGGAGACCCCCCCCCCTTCCCCGACCTAATACCCAAATAGGGTGAAAAACACGTCAATACAGCCTAAACCGTGGTTTACATACCTTGGATGGTCATATTGTGTGGTCACAATATCATCAAAACAAGTTTCGAAAACTTCGATTTTTGAGCCGCCTAGGGTGAAAAACTACATAAGCTGGTTGTGTACCAATCCCTTGGGAGACCCCCCCCCCCCCTGGGACCTAATACCCAAATAGGGTTGAAAACACGAAAATACGGCCTAAAACCTGGTTTACATACCTTGGATGGTCATATTGTGTGGTCACAATATCATAAAAAACAAGTTTCGAAAACTTGGATTTTTGAGCTGCCTAGGGTGAAAAACTGCATAAGCAGGTTGTGTGCCAATCCCTTGCGAGACCCCCCCCCCCCCCCTTCCCCGACCTAATACCCAAATAGGGTGAAAAACACGTAAATACGGCCTAAAACATCCCTTGAATGGTCATATTGTGTGGTCACAATATCAAAAAAGTAAGTTTCGAAAACTTCGATTTCTGAGCTCTACAAGGTGAAAAACTGCATGAGCAGGTTGTGTACCGGCCCATTCACTAGGCCATTATTGGTGGAAACAGTCATTTCGCGTCTTTGGCACGGGTTGTGACCGGCTCTTAGCAAGGCTAGAGACTGCGAAAAACGTCCTTCCGTATCCTAGTAGGCATATACTATCACAACATCCCCACTCACACCCCTCAGAGTGGGTACCACAGGGTCACCGAGGTCGCCAAAACTGCCATTGGCAAAAATGGCTGAAAAGAGCATAAACTGCATCAACGCTCGTCCCACTCCGCCCCATACAAACCCCATGGTGTCGGGACCCGGAAACACTTTTTCGGCTCAAAATCGAAAAAAACCAAAAGATTCATAATTGTCGACCCAAAAAAAGGGGGGGTCATTTGTTCGACATTTTTGACCCCCCCCCCTCCCTCAAAACCTCAAAAAACTGGGTTTCAAGTGGGGGGGGTCTGGGGGGGGGGTCCGGACCAAAAAATCATTGGGGGATGCGTTTATTGGACAAAATAATGATTTTACAAGGGGTTAAACTAACAATTCAACCCCTTGGGGTAGGGTACGCGAATAGGCCCAAAAAGGCCCAAAATGGGGGGGTCTATCTACGCCTGCCTGGCTTTGATCTAACAACCTCTGCGAGGTGATTTAGCTCATGCCAGGCAGACTGTTGGTGGTCTGCACTGCGCCAATATATCGTCTTGTTGAGCCCAAACTCTTGCATTTTTGGATTCAACACATCAAAATGCACAAGTTTCCATTCCCCTCTTTTCGTCATCGGAACGATATGTTGGAGATATATGCCTGGCCAGTTGTTGGTGGGAGCTGACGGTTGACAGAAAAAGGCATCAAGCAACACAGGCACCCTCCAAAACGGACGAAGATCTCAAACATCTCATCAGTACAGCATGCAAACCCAGGGTGTTCCAAATAGCCCTTTTCAAGGGCTTTCCGAACATACCATATACCCCCCCCCCCCCCCTACGGGACACTCACGGGGCACAAATGAGGCAACAAGGGCTGCGACCCCCTAAAACGCACAAAGTTGGCACAATCATCAACGATGCCGAGAGACCTTGAACAAGGAGACATGCCCCAGAAAAACTGCATTGTAGCGCACAAGGAAGACTACTGACCATTTCCAAAGTGCCGGGGCGCATCGTGCAATCTTTGCTCGGACATCAGGAATACAGTTCCTCATGCATTGGGTGGGTGGGAGGGTGGGTGGGAGGGTGTGACAAACATCTGGGATGGATATGGGCATGGCTGGCTTCGCAGGCCAGTGTTTAGGCTGAGAAACCCGGCAGCTTCAAGTATGACGAAAATTCTCACCTGCTGGGACGCACATGGGGTGAGGGTGGGAGGTTGAGGTATAGCTGTTTTCCAATACATGCATCCCCCCCCCCCAGGCGCCCTCTAGACCCGAGGACCAGGGCCCAGCAGGCTTGTGGCTGCCACAAACAGGCCGGAAAAGGGTGGTTACAAATGTGCACCTGTGCTCCTGTTGCTTCAACAGTGTACAGAGGAACCTCTGGATCTAACATGCCACATATCGCCAGCACCAATTTCCCAACCTCCGTGGCTGACTGTTGGATCATTTGGGCAGAAGCAGGGGGGTGGGTGGGCAGCAGTTGCTTCCCCACGGCAGCTCAGAGCATCTTCCAGGGCATTTCCTGAACTACAGATGTGTGCAAAGGTATTCGCTGCTCTGCTTGTGCCTTCTGCTCCATCTTCTCTGCCATGATGCACAGCCCCCAGTTCCAGGTCCACCCCCCCCCCCTTGCCCAAACCACGTCATGCGACTTCATGCGATTAATGGCTATTAGCTCTTTCATGTTTTATTGGTTCTTGGTAGAAGTGCCCTCGGGATGATTCATATACAAGTGCCAGGGATCCTTGCAATGGTGGCAGAAGAGCATGCAAGATCCACAGGGCACACAGAGATGGCACTGAAATGGCGCTGGGATGGCAGAGAGCTGGCAGTGGAATGGAATTGCAATGGCACTGCAATGGCACCGAGATCGCACCCCTGTGCACAGCGGCATAGGGCAGAGAGGCATTCTTAAGACCCCTGTACATACCAGCACAGGACACAGGAGGGGCCTGAGCCCCTAGTGCACAAGACAACACGGAGCAAATGTATTGACACGGGCACTAGGTTTGGAGATCGGCTGTATTGCCAGGGCCAGCACTCCACACTGCACAACTGCAATGATCACAGGATCCCAAACAACACAGAAGCAAGGAGCAAGAAGTCTTTCACCACCGTACCAGAGACCAGAAGCAAATGGACAAGGACATGGAATGCATGAGGCACGGGATCACTAGGCGTTCAGCCCCCTCCAAGTGTCCATAGGATGCCGAGCTTTGTGCTTCAACCTTTAAGGCATTCAGCTTTATGAAGAGGGCCTATGAACAGCGCAACCTCTTGCTAGTGCGTTGGTAAACTTGGGATCATGTTTTTGTTAATCGCTGGTGCAAAGACTTGAGGGAACAAGTCAATGCAAAGCCACGTCAATAGCTCAAAACGGCATAATCTATAAACAGCAACGGGTGCTTTCTCCGATTTCACCTCCATTTTAGCACTATTTGCAAGTTCAAACGAAATGCGTTTTGCTGCCCCTCGCTCCCACGACTCAGAAATGGTCCTTGTGCCCCCTGCTGCCAACCCGCCCGGTAACCAGCTCCCTACAATTGCTCTTGCATACACCCGGGAAGTGCGGTACTGGGGTTGACAGGCGAGCGAGGAGGGATTGGGGCATTGTAGATGGTGTGCTGCGTTTGTTCTCGATGTGTAGATACGATTAAACTTCAAATTATTTGATCATGAAACGTCTTACGACAAATAGGAGTGCATGGGTGGGGGTTTGCCTTGTGGGTTGCATTGTGCTGCGTTAGCAAAATACGCAAGCACCACAAATTGTGGAAGCACTGCTCTGCATGGCACAAAGATATCACACCTCGATCAGCCCCTTCAGGGAGTCGCAAACAATCAAAATGTCTGAGTTCAAATAGTGATACCCCAAAGGGCGCCCTGGGCCAATATATAAGGGCTTGCTGTCTTGCATGAGCGCCATCTTACCATCTGCGCTGGCCGCAGCGTGGTGCACGAATGCAAACTTATCTAGCATGGTGAGTCGGCCATCAGGGTTGACTGCGACACTTTCAGCACCAACAACTTGGCCTTGGAACAAACGAGTCAAGCGGCTGGGGTCCAATAGTTTGTGGTGGGCAGTGTTGTTCTTTGCCACAATCACAGCACGCACCGGGTCGTCTACCGAGGCTGCCATGGTCGCTGCGATGCGGCCATACCGAATGTCGTCGATTTCCACCACAGGAGTATTTTGGAAAGGGTGGGGCAATCTTGTCACAGGGTCGTACAAGCACCCGGCCAACACGGCAATAAGGACCACTTGCCACCACATTTTGCTTTCTGAAACAACAAATCCGTGTATGCCCGTTGTCGCACAACACACATTTTCACTAATTGGTGTCCTGATGCCAAGCACTGAGCGCTACATGCATCAGCAATCTCCACCACCCCCCGCATGGCCTGCCCACGACCCACCAACAAGGGACCCACCGACAACCGACAAGGGAAATGCGATATAAACAAACACACAAACAATAAAAAAAAATCGTCGCATCGGGTGTCGACCAAGCGAAGTGTTGGAAGAAAAGCGTTTCCTCAAAAAGGCAAATCGTCTCCTCAACAAAATCTGTCCTCGATGTAGGAGCTTACCCATGTCACGGCACGTGCCGCGGCACACTTTCCGATGGTCCCCCCCCCCCCCCCTCCGTGTCATGGTGGCACGGCCGGCACAGGTGACACAGGTGACACAAGTGCCGATCACCCTCACACAACACGACACAGCGGCGGCCCCGTGTGACACGACACACCCTATGTGGCGGCACCGTGGCACGGCACGGCCTGAGCCCCCCCCCCCCCCCCGCCGTGGCTGGGTAAGCTCCGTAGAATTCTACACTCGGTATTAGCACCAATGAGGTGTCCACCAAGCAAAATATCTGCGCCAAACCGTCTTGGATAGTCTCAAATTTCATCACCAGTCCTCATGGCACACCCAACCTTTGATGATCCGAAATTCTAAAATCCACGGCTTGCAAAACCACAGCAGCTTCTTGGCAGTGATGATTGGCGGAGCTAATGATGTAAGCAATCCCGACACCAGCGAAATATGCCACCCTCTAGGCGTTCACACAGTGCTAGGTCCTATTGTACATGTGCCTGCTCCCCCTTCCCCTCTCCTGCCGCCACAATGCGAGCCTCTCCTCGGCTGTCGGGGGGGAGTAGCACGTCTAGAAATGCCTAAGATCAGAGAGGATACTTTAAGGACCATTCCCCAATTGAAAAGATGTTGGACAAACCATTTCACGTTTGACCTCTCCGTCTTCCGGAAACAATCTAAACCTTAACCAATTCAATCACAACCCAAAAGCCCCCCGTGCAACAAATGGAGCCCAAACTGTATGGGTCACATGCGTTGTCACTCCAACCCCGAAAGGCCGTTGTGCTTTGTCCTAACCAGGAATCAGTGGATGCCTTCCTTTCGTCCGAAGCACCTCGATCTCCGGACAATACTTTGTACATAACAAAGCTACGTTTGCATGATAAGATAAGATAAGGGATACCTTTACACTTGATTTATGTACACAAGCGAATGTAGGTGCAAAAATATAGTGGGCTGCAACGAAGCGAAGTACCCGGCAGTGTTACTCCAGCTCAAACCCCCACCGTGTTACCCGCTTGACATAGGGTGCCCTGCGATACGATGCCTCCTTGAGGCTGCCAGCGAGGCGGCCAGGTAAATTCGTTAACATCAGTAGAAACCACAACCCATTTGGGGGTAGGACTTTGATGATTTAAATTCTCATGGAAAAACCATCCATTTTGCCAAATTCACTACGTTGCAGGGGCGCATCCTAACATGCATACGAAAGGCAAAGTTCATAACGTGGCGTCACCGTTACGTAAAGACCTCGTTTACTTCTCTAAAGATCACGTCCGCGGCACGAATAGCCTCCCTCGCTTTTTGAAAAATCATCGATATGTTGGCGAAATTCAAATTTTTCGAAAGACTCAAGAATTCTGACCATCTGTGCAGTTATAGGCTGAGCTGCAAGTCGGCAGTGCGACTGTGGTGTTAGTTACTGGTGTTACTGTTACAGTAAAATGTCCAATAATGTCCCGGACAAAATCAAGCCATTCAGGACAGTACAAGACTTCGGTGCTGGCCATTTGGGACATTATGAGACTTTCCTATATGGGCACCGTTTGGGACCATTCGGGACATTACGAGACTTTTTCTTGGGACATTACAAGACCCCCCTTAAAACTTCCAAAAATTTTCTTCGGGCGCTTCGCGCCCCCCCCCCCCTGCTTCAAAGCTGGAAAAATTTTCTTCTTTCCAATCGAAAAGTTGACGCAGAACTGTGCTCAGTGATCGCTCGGATCGCTCGCCCATCGCTGCTGAAAAATCGGCATTGGCGAGTGCACAACCCCTCATCTTCCCGTGCGACGACCGGAGTCAAACCCGGATGTGCCAAGTCGCACCCCAGCGCGTTCGCCGCTAGGGTACGCCCGAAAACCGACACTCCGAAAATTCTTTTGGGACATTAGAAGACCTGTTCCAAGACTTCAAAAGCGTAAGTCTTGGGACATTATCCAGACCATTTGGGACATTAAGAGACTTTTTCTGGGACATTATTGGACATTTTACTGTACAGTAATTTACTGTAACTGCGTTACCGCGAAAAAGCCTGTCGCAAAGGGTGCCCCTGTGGTGGAGGGCGCGTTAGGTTCCGGAGGGCCATTCATCCCCGTGGGGATTTCATTCTGCAAGAAAATCATTAGATTCCTAGCCACAAAATATCCACCCAATTTTTTACACGGTATTGTGTTTGACATGGTACAGTGACCATGGGAGGGGCGACACCGCATAATTCCACAATATGGGTACCGTCGTCCATTCAAGCCTCAACCTTTTGCGCAGCACCTTTGGAACAAATTAAATGAAATCGTCCGCCTTTAACTTTTGTTTCCATCCATTGACCACGGCCGTGGTAGTTTGTGCATGCAGACGGCTTGCCGCTTTTACTGTTTTTGGCAAACCGGATTGTTGTTCCCCTATGTGCGCTTTTGATTCCTCCGGAACACAAGATGGGTTAATCACCGAGAGCCATTTTAATTCTCTTTCTTGAAGCAACAAGATGGGTTGGGTGCGCACTCCTTTAATTGGTCATGGCGTGTTGAGTTGTCTGCTGTTTTGGTGGCCAAAATTGGGTTTTGGGTTTGGTTTGAGTGAATTTGGCAAGCATTTGGTTAAGAGGGGGTCCAATCCACGATCTACCTACGGCGTGCCATCCCCAATGTCCTGACGAAAATAGAAACCCAATTATCCTCGCGCTTCAGGTGGTCAAAGAATATATATGACGATGGACTGGGAGTCCATGTTAGGCCTCGACGTGCAAGCTTCCGCCACACAAGCTCTCACGCGGGCTTACACATGTTTAGAAGCATTGCGAAAACTAGGTTTGGCCGGCGCCCCAACTTTGCACCTTCATTTTGTTGGGTGTGATCGTGTCGAAGCGGATTCCATCTCCACCGCCGAACACTACTTGGACCCCCTCATCATGGCCTTGCCCGAGAACGTGCGACACGTCACTTGCAGCCTCGTGGGGCCCAAGATCAATCCAGAGCTTCACGGCAAGGTATTCTCGGCCCTTGTGAAGGTCTTCGGAAGAGCATGAGAAAGTGAGCACCTCGTTATTTTCACTTGGAAACACCGATGCACGACCTCACCATACGTTGCTTCAGACCTCACACAAGGTGCTTAAGAACACTTCCGTTTTGTTCCAATTTGTGGCCCTCGTGTATGATGAATTTATGGAGCACCCCATGTTTGACGCTCCTTCGCTAATTCTCTTGTACAATGCGGGAATTTGGGGTATGTCCGTGCATTTGGTGATTCTTTCGCTTCCTCCACCATTCTTCTACTTCCATGCTGAACGCGCCTTTCATAGGGTTTGAATCATGGCAACATTCTCTACGTGTGCTGTTGCGGACTCTCCCTTGCCCGGTGGTGATCACTGCTTATGCACGATGCGAGGCCCTAGATGATGAAGATACACTGCAGGTTTTGACAAAACCTTTGACCTTGCCCCTTACATCCCTTGGTCCCGATTTTTGGAGCCCCCCCCCCTCCCCTAGTGACCGTGACCCAAGTGACCCCCTCACAGGGAAATGACAATTAGCGGTGTTTTGCGCGAGTTTTTTGGTTTTCCCTTTTTTTCTCCATCCGTGCGAAGCCCGATGGAATGCCCTACAAAAGTCACCGTACACGGAGCCCGCGAACCCGGTCGGTAGACTTGGAGAACCTAGCCACAGCGAGCCAACCATGTTGGGGGGTCAAATGGCATGCAAGCAAGTTTTTGCTCTCGTTTGCTCATTCCAACGCATAATTCCAACTATGGGTCGCCGTAGCTCCTAATTGATGGTCACGGATTTGATTTTTGCTAACATCTACACATCAGGCACCCGCAATAGAGACTTTATTGTCGTGGTAGCACGGTGGGCTAGAAGATGTTGACATTCGATGATCCGTTTGCAAAAGGAAAGGACGATTCCCCCACTAGCAGCCTCGCGCCTTTCGTATGCACAACCTTACAAGGACTCCATGCAATCCGCTGTATCGCAGCGGAAACGAGGTGCCCCATCAACACGCGATGGAAAAGGCCTTGGCATGGGTATGGAACCACTGCCTTTGTGCATTGTGGTCCATGGGTATGAAATCACAACCCTTGTGCTTTGTGGTGCCATGGCTTTGGAAATACTGTGGCACCATGGGTTCGGAACTACACCCCCTGTGCATTGTGTGTGCATAGTAGTGCCATGGGAATGGAACCACAAGCTTTGTGCCCACCATGTTGCCGGGGTGTTGTCCATGGCAGCACCAAGCCCATTGGGCTACTTATTTGCGAACAAGGTAAGCACCCGTTTTGCGGTAGTGCCATGGGTATGGAGCACAATCCGTGCGCACGAAGAATCCTCCCCGGTGCCAAATAGGCTATTTCATGTGTTGTATTCCACGGCGCGACGCTTGTGGAGACGACAAAACTCCGCGCGCGCACCATGAAACCACGCAATTTCGAGACAACGTTTATCATACATTTGCTCTTTCCGCAATCGGTGCATACCCGCTACCATCTACCTCTTAGGACGACATCTTACCGACCGTTCCATTTACTTTTACGTGGCGCCCGGAGGCCAATCCTTTTGCCTCGCAAATGAAGTATCCAAGCAGCGAAGACCCCAACGTGCTGCTGGCTGAGAATGCATGGTGGCAATGCATCCAGAGTTGCTGAGTGCAATGCGGTGCATAGGGGATCGCAAGTTTCGCGCCGCCTAATTGTAGTTTCGGAAAATGCTCTACCACTAGAAAGGCCATGGAGATTCGGAGGAAGAGATGATCAAGACGAACGATTTGATCCTCGAGCGCAAAGATTGGTCTTGGCAGTAGGATTCAACAACACTTGGTTGCTTCGAGGCATGCCTCGAGAGCAATGCGATCGGAGGAATATGGGTGCAAACGACCCAAAATGCAAAGTGGAGCCTTTGGCCATGTAGCAACGGACGTCAACCGGATTGAGCGGAACGCGTAAGCAGAGGTTTTAAGGAAGGTCAATCATTTCGGTAATGCCTCGAAACGATGCGAGTGCTCAAACAACCAATCGATCATTTGTGGAGAATGCAACGCTTTGACCGTACCACCGGACCTATTAGTGCGGGTGCTCGAGAATGGTGATGAAAATTCAATGGTCTGCAAGGCGAAGGCTACCGGTAGCCTAGCGTGGCATTTCGGGAGAGCATTTTGGGCAGTCCAAAGGCAGTGCGGCTTTCGCACCAGGTACACATCGATGGTGTGTTGTGAAGTCGAGCCAAGCCAGCTTTTGAGGCTTCCTTTGGACACCACGGCCCCACATTTATCGGCCACCATCATTTCCCCCTTCTCACGTCTTTCGGAGGTCAATCTTTGGAGGGCTGTCAAGGCAGCTTGTAGTCACTCCAAATTGCCGTCACTCTGGATTTTCCACGGTCGTCACTCCTTGTTTTGCGTACCGTCCGTCACTTTGAACTGTCACACCATCCTCTCACTAAGTGACAGAACTGTGTGTAGCAGTTCCTCTGCAAACACAACACACGGCCCGAATGGTAGACCCGGAGTTTGGAACCTACGGGTCTGCCAATATTCGGGTTGTTTGACCCCCCCCCCCCCCGTGCCACCCCTTGAAATGTCACGAGAGGGGGGCGGAAGAGTCCCTTCTCCAAGTCTCTGTCCTCATCTAGGAGGTGATTCCTTTGGCTAGTGCTTAAAAGGCCCTTCCTTCAGCACTTCAAGAGCCAATTTGTGAATTTGGACTCACCCGATCAACGAATTCCAGCTCCACAGTGTCTTGACCAACACCTCCGGGCTATAACCCCTCCCACCCTAGCAACGCTCCCCTTCCCCCGCAAAACCACCCGGACCCACCCACCCACCCACCCACCGATGTCCATTTGTATTGCAATCCATGGTTCCTGCATTGGTACACAAGGCGCTTATACTATGCATGACCACGCTCTGCCGCAAGCACAACGTACGTGGGCTTCAGGTACGAAGGGTACGAGTGGGTGTGGTGGTGCATGCCCCTGAAATGTCGAGTTCAAGGATTGGGCCTGGCGGCCTTATGTGACTACCACACGCTGAAACAATGGCCCTAGGAAGGGGCTGTTGTGGCATCTACCATGGACAGGGGAGGAGTGTGCACACACACAAGGGCGAATTTGATTTGTTGCCAATTGTCTGAAAAGAGTTGAAGCGAAAACCCTGGATTCTTTGTATCTGTAATCAAGAGGTGACGGCGCCCTCAAGGGTGCCCTATACACAAGATGCAATTGTGTGCATATAGTGGACACGGTCATCATTGGTTGTGCTGCATGGACTGCAAGTTCTATTTTTTTGAACACCGTGCAGCTTATACCTTTCCATATTGGACTTGAGATATGATTGCACACACGACCCAGGTCTTACCTGCTAGATTGTGCGAGATAGCAGGTGAACTGCTGAGGCTTGAACTGCCCTCCACCTGAAGCTGCAAGTGAGACCATGATGGCATGCCTGTGGATGGTGGGCAACATGCATGTCTCATTTATTGTCTGCATTGCTTGCTCTGCTCCACGAATGCAAGATTTTGCTGCTTGTTTGTGCTGCAGTGTAAAACACCTGGTGCGGATCTCCAATGGTCAACCGCAACAACGACACATGCGATGCGTGTCACATTGTAGCATCGCCTGGCAGCAGGGCCCACTTGTGCATATCGCCCAATTTTTATCAAGGATACCAACGGCAAGATAACCTATGCCAAGCTTGGCCGAAACCTTCGTCAAGTCCTGACCCTGATGTTGCCAGCATTACTTGTGCACGTGCAGTAGGGGACCACCCGGCCGGGCATGTGCTTAGTGCTTGGCCTACCTGACGGGGGGATGGGGGGGGGTATTACGGAAATCCTGGGCGGGTGGGTGTCCAAACACCACCACCCTCCCCCCGTGGGAGTGGGGCATTTTGGGGTTGAGTGGGTCTTCGCCAAAGGTGCCGGAAGAAAAAATTTGCCGTTTTGTGCTTTTGGGTGAGTGGGTGGCAGGGTGGGTGGGTGGGCGAGTGGGTGGCAGGGTGGGTGGGTGGGCGAGTGGGTGGGGTCCAACAGCCCCCCCCCCCCCTCCGCTGCATGTGGTTTGGCATATTTCTGGGTCCCTTGGTTTTCACAAAATCTGGGTGATTGTGCCCTTGGAGCCGGTCTCCCGGACCCCCTCCCCCCTGCACGGCCTCACCAGTGAATACTTTCGACACCGTGAGCTGCGACGCTGTCAGCAGCCGTTCCAAAAAGGGGCGCAGTGCAGGGCGCATGCAAAGCGCTTTTGCTCAGACACACTTCACTGGGTGAAAACTACGGTCTGGCCCTTGCGCCTGTTTTGCAGACCTCCCCACCTCATATCCAGAGCAGTCCCGAATGGGCTGGATCACATGACACACAGAGTGCAGCACAGTACAGTACACAGTACACTCCAAGTACAAGTACAGTACAGTACAGTACAGTAGACAGTAGTGTCATGCAATGTGGGCTCCATTCTCAACCGTCTACTGGTGTCACCGGATCCTGCAGCGGAAACGGATGAATCCCACAAGGCTACGGTCCCATGGGTGCCAGGGCTGCCTGAGATTCCACAGCTTGGCGGAAGACCCAGGCGTCTGGAGTTTCTAGCCGCCCAGCATTGGGGGGCAGTGGCAACTGCTGCGTTAGCATTCGCACCGACCATAGGCCCTGGCCTGTGCACTCGCCGAACGCAGGGATGTGCTTAACCGTTGGGGAGGAGGGGGGGGGATGTGATAGGCCCACCCACTCCGTACTCTTCATGGACTCGCGGCCAAACCAGGATGATGGCGCCCAAGGTGGGTGCCTCGTCCCCAGAAGCTGGTGTGCACCGGGCGCCCCAACCCGCTGAACAGTTGGTGTTCAGTGGTATTTGTTCTAGAGCTTGACTGTCTCTTGGACACAAGGCACAGGGCAAATCGGTGCAGGGTTTTTTCAAAGAGACGTCTGATCACGCTGGCGTGTAATTCATCGGCTTGCCCAAGGCAGGGACTGTGAAATACGGCACGGGCAAAGGGCGTGAGTGGATGTGAACAGGCCGGAGTACGTGAAGAGCACTTACGGATGTGCATGCACGCGAGGGTGCGGATGTGCATTCAATGATTTTGCCGTTGGCTGTCCTACAGACGCAGCGATCTTGTAGAGCATGCGTCGCTCACACGATGGACGCAGTGGCATCAAGGCAGAGGCCAGTCTAACATCTCCTCAGCACCCTGGCGACCGCAAGTACCGTGACGAGGACCCCTCCACCACATGCACGTCCCATAGTGACAGCGGAACTCGATCTGTATCTGTTTCGTCATTCTACTCAGTCTCATCTGGAGGGTCTGATGGCCCAGAGGTGCTCATCGAAGACCCAGAGTATGTGCCCCCAGGCCTTACACAATATCTCCTGACTTGGCTGACGGCACCTCCACCCCGACGTAAAAGAGAAGCCAAATTAGAGGCCCCTAGTTATATTACGCGCTGGACAGATTCCCCCCTTCACCTTCAATGCTCAGAGCGTGCGAGTCGGTGGCTTTGCTTCCCTTCATCTCATGTGTGCCCTGTTCGCTTGCTGTCAGGTCAGTTCCAGACACAAATCCTCCAGTCTTGGTCGTCCTTGCTGGTGAGAGGTGCGGGCAGTTGTGTGCGTTCATTGTTGGTGACATGACGTGTAGGTCTCGATCGCAGAGGGCTGCCCGTGGGATACATGTCGTGCTTTGTACTTTGGGGGATGTGCCGAAGGCGCTGTTACCAAAGGGCAAAAGGCCGGGATGTCTACCCACGGGTAAAGGTAAACGGGCTGGGCTGTGTGTGTTGTGTGCGCGCCGTGCGTAAGTGTGTAGGCCTCGGCAGGGGAAGGGGGAGTCGGGGAGACCTGGTGAGTTCGCCTCTGGCGACCGCGCTTATTCCAGGAGCTCCCGCTGCACCCCTTCCCTTTCTGCTTGCTGGTGCAGGCGCAGCTCCTGCAACGCCCACGCCATCGTGCTGCCCGGGCCCAGGCGGGCCTTCAGCAGTGTGGCACGCGCCTTGGCGTGGGCGTACCAGATCCGTTTGGACTCCTCCACGACGTGGCGGAGGAACTCCGTGCCCAGCGAGTGGGGCCCCGTACACTCCAGGTGGGCCAGCTGCATGGAGGGGGTCCGCAGGGCTGCCGCCCACTGCTCCAGCACAGTCGGTTCCCACAGCTGGTGACGCACTGGGGCCGCCCGTGGCCCCACCTTCTGGTCGAGCCACGCTGCGAGGCGCCGGCGGGCTGGCCCCCACTCGTGCAATTGAGCCGAGCAGGCCCACAGGTGGGGCGCCGTCTCGGGCTGTGTCCCGCACAGGAGGCACGTTGTATCCAGCACCGTGCCCCGGTGGGAGGAACGGTGGGCCAGGACGGTCATGGTCGGGACGTTGTCCATGCGATGCGCCGTGATGTGGCGCTGCTGGTCGTGGTCGAACCAGTCCAGGGGGAGGCCCCCCCCTGGCATGAAATTTACCCCCCAGCGGGCCTCGTAGATGGCTTGCGCCGGTATGGAGGCCCGGTCCTGCAACCAGTCACTCAGCGCCGTCGGGGAGAGCTGGCACTGGTCGCGGAAGGGCACTGGGGGGATAAATGAGTAGGGGCGCCTGAGGAGCCACGTGAGGTCCACCTCCGGCGGCTCCCGCGTCGCTGCGTCCACACGGACGTTGAGGTCCGTGATCCAGTGCGACGGTGTGGTCACCACATTGATGGCAGACCTCGGGGAGAGGCGCTGCCCCCCCAGGACAGTGGCGTAGAGGTGGTGGATGCCATCTCCGCAGTGCCCTCCTTCCTGGTACGTGCGGAGGGCCCCCACTGCTGCCTCCGAGTCCGGCACCAGCCAGTAAACCCCCTGCTGTGTCGCCAGCCGGCGGGCATACGAGAGGAGGGCCATCGCTTCCCCCTCCTGGGAGGTGCCCACTCCTGAGGCCACCTGGGCCTGATACTCCCCAGGCCCGCTCTGGACGACCCCGGCCATGGCCATACCCGCCTGCGTGGCCCCTGCATCCACCGCCACGACACTGCCTCGGAGGGTCGCCAGCGCAGGCAGGTCATGGAACCAGACGCCTGGGCGAGTCTCAGGGGCCAACACTCGCGGTGTACTTTGGGGGATGTGGTGTGCTGGCCCTGCTTGACCCCTCTGATCTAAGAGTCCCCGTGCTGCTGCGTGCTGCTGCGCTTTTCGCTGCCGAAAAGTGCCAATGCCTGGCGATGACAGGACTGCTCTGTTGCTCATCCGAATCACAGGTGCTGATGAGAGCCTACAGACGTGCATTGTACCCGCTGATTCTGAGCCTTTTTCCAGCCCCGTGTGTTTTGGGGGGAGCGCGAGGGGGGGGGGGGGCGGGGGGCGCCTGTTGGTTGGAGAAAAGAACCACCCAACATGGGGGTCTGGTCAAGGAGCCGGGCGCAGTGCTGCCCTCTGGGCGACGGCGAGTTGGCCTTTGAGTCGAGCCCCCGAACCAGTTAAAGCCCTGGTGACTCCCATCCTCAGAGTGGTGTTCCCCCTCTCATCCATGCGCGCGCGCACACGCGCGTGCATGCACACAATGAACTCAACTAGGCAATCAGTTCGGTGATGTTTCTCCCTTCTTCGTTGCACCAACCCCGCCCATTCCTCCGCTGCGGCGTCTCTGGCCCCCACAGAATGCCACACCCATTGTCACGCACCACATCCCTCAGCATTCCGGAGCATCGGCCAAGAGTGCGTACACGGTCTCCCCCGACTCTTGGTGATTCGCTGTCTCCTTTGCAATCGCCAAAGATACCCCCCGTTCTACACGGCCGCACCCGAGCAGGGTCTGGCGCTGCGTCACATGACCAGCGCAGTGGATCCCCACGGTATGCACTTGACTCTCAGGCCCTGCGGGTTTCGTATGGAAAGGCTCACCGCACACCCAACTCACCCGCCACAACGCCTACACCCGCCATACCCACGACGCCCACCACATCCATCACACCGATGACACCCACCCCACCAACACGCTGCACGTGCATTCCCTAGCTGATTGATCCCCTGCGTGGGGCTCCCTTGCGAAGCTGGACGTTATTTGGCGTGTAACTCCAGAGTTAGGACAGCAAATGCTGGATAAAAGCTGTGTGAGGGTATCTCAGCAGTGGCCCCTCGATAAAGGACGGGTACCCCCCCCGCCCCTTGCGCATGCACGGCCTTGTCTAAGCACGGGGTGGGCGTTGAACCGCCGTTTTGAGGAAATTTTGGGACCGCTGTTTTTGTGGTCCAGAATGGAGGATTGGGTGTTTGTAGAGTGTTTGTACAGGGAAAAGGGGCTCAGTCGTGTTTGTGATAGTGCATTGTGTTCATAACAACATTGTACCACACATTGCAACCCCATGCTGCTTGTTCTGATGTGATTTTCAGCCATGGCTAACAATGTTATTCCCGGCATGGCTGTCACGTACGTTTGGAGTACTGGGGAACATGTGTCTGCCAATATTTTTGGTCCCTCTCGTCATGGGGACAACTACATCCATTTGAAGTACATGCGGAATGGGAAGGAGACTGAGCATTATGCCGCTTTTGATAAAGGGCTCTTACCCATTCGCAGCCCCTCGCCATTCCCATCTAAGGGCTCCCCCACACGTTTGCTGTCACGTGTGTCGCGCATGCACGGCCTTGTCTAAGCACGGGGTGGGCGTTGAACCGCCGTTTTGACCTGACTTTTGGGACCGCGGCCGTGCTTGCGCAAGGGGGAGGGGGGGTAGGTTTGGTGGTGATTGGGATGGTGTTGGGGGTGGTGTTTGGGACAGCGTCGAGTATGGTGCTGATGTTGCTTGTGGGGCGCGCGCGGTAGCCACCCACACACATGCCAGTACAATGCGAACTGAATGGGAGACAGAATCAACCCACTGTGGTGGGGCATTTGGCATTTGGCATTTGGTATTTGGCATTTGGCACACACACACACACACACACACACACACACACACACAGAGAGAGAGAGAGAGAGAGAGAGAGAGAGAGAGACATGGTCTTCGTGTCGTGCTGAGAGGGAAGAAAGACCGCAGAGTGCGGAGCATCCAGACATCGCTGCAGTGCGAACAGAGCTGTAGAGAGGTGCTGTATCATAGCGAACGCTATGGCTTTGGTTGAAATAACTGGGCGTCACACACGCAGACAGAGGCACGCACACAGAGAGAGAAGGGGGGGTTGGCAGAGAGGGAGAGAGAGAGAGAGAGAGAGAGAGAGAGAGAGAGAGAGAGAGAGACAGAGACAGAGAGAGAGCGAGAGAGAGAGAGAGAGAGAGAGAGAGAGAGAGAGAGAGAGAGAGAGAGAGAGAGAGAGAGAGGGAGAGAGCGAGAGAGAAACGGTCAGTCTGATGGACCGAATCTCTCCGCCATTCCACTAGGGACCTTTTCAGCCACAAGGGGCGCCCAGCTGCAGCCCTTGACCCCCCCCCCCCCTCACAAAGTGGCCAAAATGTTGAGAAGGTCCCGACCATACTATGTGCCAATATGGGGGAATTGGCCGGCACCACAGGCGCCCGAAAATTATCAGATTATTCGACAATTAGAAAGGTTGCATTGGGGACAATACGGAGTTTCATTTGGTGTTGCCAACTTGTTGCACTGTGCTACTTGCCGGATGTGGTTGTGAAAAGACTACGGGGTGCATGAACTGGTTTTCGGTCCCCCCCCCCCCTTCACAGGGCCAAAATGTTTAAGGGGTGTCGGTGTCGGGGGCTGCACCTGGGCGCCCCCCATGTTTTCCGCTGTAAGTGCGTCAGTGCCCTGAAGCAATCTACTGTGTCCCCTTCTTTGCTGGCACACAGGCTGGGGTATTGTGCTGAACAACGGCACATGTGAGACCTGAGGCACCAGCGTTTGGGGCTCCAGAGAGACTCTGACCTGGGGAGAGACTGAAAACAGTGGTGCTACACTGAAAGTGGGGGCTCCATCGAGTTTAAAATGTTTGGAACGGCATTCCCAGCGGCGCAGCTCGTAGCTGGGGAAGCCTATGGAGAAGTCGGCTTCGTTGGCTTCGTTGGCCAGCAGGTGGCCAGGGCCGTCGGCTTCTGGGGAGTGAGGCCCCGGGATGGGGGTCTCCGCTGCGCCAGCCCTGCGCGGCCGGTCGCTGTCTGTTGGCTGCCGTGTTCTGCCTGGTGGCTGTGTCTGGCTTCTGCCCGGTGGCCGCTGCCGGTCAGCTGCCGGCTGCGTTCCGCTGGCTGCTGCCTGGGTGCTGCAGTCCGACGGTGCTTGGGTGAAGTACCCACCGCAATGAACAATGCAAATTTGTCAGTGGTCAGAGGCAAGAGGCCCACAGCAGCTCATGACTGGGTCGGGTTCGTGGGAAATCAGGGATCATCGCAGGGAATCCCCGGCGTCCCCCTCAATCGGCTGTGGTGGCTTTTTTTGGTGCTCTGCCTCTCCGTGTTTTTGGGCGCTCTGGTCCCTGTTTTCTTTTTTGTTTGTTTTTCGCTTTGCTCCCGTTGTTGGTTTCCATATTACCGCTCTGCTGACGATCTAGTGCAGAGAATTTTTCTGTTCTTTGGGAGAGCGTTGCCTGCCCACCGCATGACCACCGCCACCACCACAGAACGCATCACAACACAACATGGCACACGCCTTCTCCATCCTTTGTCCGCCTGCAGGGCTCGGGCCATGCAGCTGTACCTCGTCACGGTGTCCCGCATGGGGGGGCACATCCGCGTGTACGACGCCCGCAAATCGGCCTGGCTCAACCTGAAGGCCCCCCACCCCGTCAGCCCGCAGGACTCCTCCCAGGCCACCCTCTTCTGCTCGCTCCTGACGGTCTGGCGCGGGCGTCTGGTGGTGCTGGCCCGCCTGGGCCGCGAAGGGGGAGCGTTCCTGCAGATGCTCAACCCGGCGTCCTGGGCCTGGCAGGCGATCACGGAGCCCGAGGACCCCATGCCCCCGTCGGCGGTGGTGGCGGGCGGCGGGCGCCTGATCGTGTTCCACCACCAGGAGCACCCCAACCCCTCGGAGATGGTCGAGTACGGCATGGAGGGGGGCTGGCGCCGCCTGCCCTGCATGGCCGTCTGCCGCTGGCAGTTCAGCGTGTGCGCCATGTCCGACCGCCTCGTGGTCGTCGGGGGGCGGGACCCCCAGACGGGCCGCAGCCTCCGCACCGTGGAGCAGTTCCTGCACGCCGAGCAGAAGTGGGAGCCGCTGCCGGACATGCTCCATGACCGCCTCCTCCCGGGCGTCGCGGTGTGGCAGGGCCGCCTCGTGGTGCTCGGCGGGTGCCGGACCGGCGCCGAGGGGGGGCCGGCGCGGCTGGGCTTCGCGGAGGCGTACGACCCCGTGGTCCAGCAGTGGATGCCGCTGCCGTGCCTGAGCCGCGCGCGCGACTTCCCGACGGCGTGCGTGTACCAGGGCAACCTCCTCGTCGTGGGCGGCATGGGGGAGGACCTGCAGGTCCCGTTGCCTGCCTCCGTTCTGCCCCCTGTACCCTCGTCCCCCCCCCCCCTCCCCGTGCCCCGCCACTTTGAGCCGGATCAGGAGCGGACGGCTCAAGGGCCAGCCTTCCGGAGGCTTTGCCCGAACGAACCACGCGTCTTTCAGACACATCTGCTCAGGCCGGTCCTTTAACTGCGGGATTTGAGTTTTAATTTTCAGTGACGACCGCCCTCTGGGCCGGCGGTGAAGTGTCAACCGTCGGTCGTTGACCACCCGCCGCCAACCGCCGGCGGTGAAACGGCCAATGTTTGTGCACGAAGCACCGACCGCGGCTGAAGCTTCGGATGTCGTCTCGTCACCAACGACACGCATTCGACGGATGTGTCGCCGGATGATTTGGCACTTCGCTGTGCAGTGCCCGGGGCGGTGTGCGCGTTCTTTGGGGGTCAGGCGTAGATCCACGAGATGTTTGTTTCCCTCTTCCTCAACCCCCTCCCTCTGCGCGTGCGGTCTGCGCACCCAAACTGTGCTTCGCGCCGACCGTCTCACTGTGCCTCGATGCCCCCCCCCCCCGTGTGACATTCCGTCGGGTTGTTGTTTCTTTACGGGGCCCTGGACAGTCACCCGTTCGTCCCCTTCGCATGTTGCGTCGGGTCGCTGCGTTCTGTCGGCCGCTGCGGCCGGTGCTCTTGCTGGTGTCGTTTCCGCGTTCGCGGAGCCCAGTGGTCGGTGTGACGGGGCTGTGCCGGATGTGGCGGGATGTGCCGTTTGCGCGCCAGCGGCGCCGAGTAGTTGGCGTATTGGGGGCTGTGTTGGTTGTTGTGCGAGTCGTTTCACTGTTTTTGCCGTCCCCACACCTCCGTCCTCCGGCCGTCCACAACGTGCCGCGCTGCGACCTCCCCCCCCCCCCCCCCCCGCCTCAGGTCATCGGGGAAGTCGAGCAGTACGACCCTCAAGGGCAGCGCTGGCGGCCCGTGGCGCGCGTGGACAGCGAAGTCATCGCCACGGTGCTGATGCTCCCGGAGGCCGTCGTGGAGCAGCTCGTGGAGTGAGGGCCCTTCGGCGCGCGAAGGGCCGTCGTCGCGGCGGCGCCGGGGCACCTCCCCCGCCGGCCCCGCTGCTCCGGAACGAGGCGCCCCGCGGGACCGAAGGCGCGGGGCGGCCGCCCCAAGCGACACCGACCCGAACCCGCAGACGAGTCGCCCTCGGGCCACTCAAGGCGGCGGATGTTTGCGGCCACGCGGTCTGCCCCCGGGCCGTCGCCTGCGCTGACTGAGCGGCGACGGTGGGAGTGCCATCGTCCAACCGCTTCCCCCAACTGCACGGCCCACCGCTGGGGCAGGCCCCGAGGGGGCGGTGACGTGGGGGGGGGGACGGACCGCAACGCTCTTCCAGACCCCCCGACCCACGCCGATGGGGCCCCGCAGTCCTGCCCTTTTTTGGGGAGCATCTGACGGCCCGCGCGGCTGTGGCCAAGGCCCCGGGGGCAGTAGAGCCGAGGAAGGGGCACACGGATGGCGGATGGTCCGTGGGGTTTTGACGTCCGCGTGCGCACGCGCTGCCGCCAAACCGCCCACACTCGAACGGGGATTTCCCAAACCGCCCCCCGAACCGGACCGCATTTGTCTGGCCAACACGTGGCCTCACGTCCGGCGGACCCCGGCTGCCGGACACAAAGAGCCAGTCTGTTCCCTGACCCTCGCCCCAGCCCCCCCCCCTCGCCCCCGGGCCCCGACGAAAAGCGCAACAGCCCTCCGCCGTGTGTCGTGAGGACGATCGACGGATGACGCACGCCCGCATGCCCGGGGTATGTGTCGGGGAGGGGGTGGGGCCTGTGCATGCGCCCTCCGGATGTCGCGGCACTGCAGTGGCATGTGCTTTGCCCGGGTGTGAACCCGCCGGACGTCCGCTGGAAGTGTCTTGGCGGGGACGTCCACCGTCTGCCACCGACCGCAATGGTGCCCCCGACGACCACCTCCTCGGGTCAGAACTCAACTTTTACCACAGGAAAACGCCAGAGCCCCCCCCGCTTCCCCCCCTTTCAAGCGCAGCCCTGCCCCGGGGGGGGGGCGGGGCGGGCGCCCCCGGCGCACAACACCGCGCGCAACACGTCCGCCTACGGCCACAGGGACGGGGCACTCAGGCATCGGTGCAGTGCTGAGAGGCTGCAGCACAAACAGACCCATCCCCCCCTTCACCCAGACGCACCCCCAGAAGGCCAAGGCGGTGGCCGTACATCCGATCGCCCCCACCGGACTGGCCGTGCCCGAACGCCTCGGAGCCCCACGCCCGTGCGCTGTGGGCGTCGGGCCGTGCGGGGCCATCGGATTTGTTGCGGGGCCCCGAGGGGCCGCGCGTGCAGAGGGCCGGCCACTGCGGCTCCGATTGCCGCGCCCCCGTCTCTCTTGTTTTGGCGACATCCGATGGCCCCCGTGCGGCGTTTTGTTTGCCCCGGAAAGAGGGCCCCGCAGTGCGTCGCGGGTGGAGTCCTCTTTTTGCGCTTCCGTCGTCCCCCGCGTTGGACCGAAACCGGTCGTGCGGGCCCTCGTTGCATCGGTTTTGTTGTTCTGTCATCGCGGCCCTGGGGTAGGCCCTCGACGCCGGCGGGGGCCCTTGGGCGGCCCTGCGCAACATCCGCTTCCTTCGGGTGGCCGATGAGCTCCCAATGTGCACCGTCCGGTGGGCGGCTTCGCGATCGTGATACGCGGATTCCTGTGAGTTGTGTCGGGGCGCTGCGGGGGGGGGCGTTCCCCTGCTCTGACCCCCCGCAGGCCCGCCGTGGCCGTCCGGAGGATGTTGTGCCCCCCAGTAGCTCTGGGGCAGGGCGTTCCCTCAGGACGCCCACGGGTCCTTTTTTCTGTCCCCCCCCTGTTCAGGAACATGCGC